>NDGM011192263.1:0-10023 GCA_002564305.1 Octomys mimax | reverse complement strand
TTCCTTCCTTCATTTTGAGTGTCCGGTATTTGTCCCAGCAACGGATAAGAGTAACTAAGACAGTTGAATAATAGTTTCTGTACAAATCCGTTCTGAGACTGGGCATAGTGGTGCATGTCTGTAATCCCAGCGCTTGGGAGACTGAGATAGGAGGCGTAGGAGGGTCACTAGGAGGCCAGTGTGTGTAGGCCCTACACTTGTAGGCCCTATACTAAAAACATTTTAAAATATTCTTTCTGATTACTTAGCATCTAAAACCAAAATCTTTCCTTTTGATTTAAGCTCATTAAGTTCTCTTATCCTAGTTTGTAAATCATTGGCCTGGAGCGAACAGCTCAGGTATTCCATCTTTTCCTACATGTCACCTCGGCTGGCATGCTGTAAGTGTACCGCACTGTGTACAGGGCCATGTAGGCACACAGGGCCACGCAGGCACATGAGCAAATGATACAGGCAGCTTTGCTACTTATGAAAACCAAGGTAGATATTTTATAATGTGAATAGACTTTTTCTATGAATGGCTAAGATTTGGAAAATAATGGAGGAATAGTAAGTTGCTCTTGGTTAAGGAGAAAACTTACAATCTGAAAAACTAGATGTTCTTGTTGTACTGAGGCCTTATTTTCAAGTGCTAAGCATGCTCTGCCATCGTTCTGCGATTCCGAGGTGTCTTGTGAACTTAGGCCTGTGCTCTGTGTTTGCTCAGGTAAAGAAATGCCTCCCAGTCACGTCAGCTCTGCGAGGGCTGCCCGTGCTGGAGCGCCCGCTTGCAGCTTTGCACTTTTCACGCACACAAGAGAAGACAGAATCCACTCTTCTGCCCCTTTCTGTCATGCAATTGTGTTCTTAATCCCTGTCATAGAGACAGTGGCATAGCGTTTATTTTCCTCTCAGGCAGAAGGACATCATCATCTCTGGCTAAAATGCAGAGCGGAATCAAAGATTAGGGGGAAACCCTGTCTAGTTCAGGTGGTGTTGAAATATGAGTCTTTTCCATTAGCAACGACCAGGACGGGCTCCTGGGGGGGTCTCCGCTTCGCAATCACTGATGCGCCCAGCCACACACGCCCTTGCGTTTACATGGCAAGTGCTTCTGATTATTTAATATTTTCCTTTCTACCTAGTTTCTATCCTGCAGCAATTGCACAGATTGGAAGACAGGCTTTCCCCCAGCTAGGTCTTCCTGTGGCCGCAGCGTGCTCCTCAGGTTTCAGGAAAGATGGAAACGCATGTTACTTACCATGCGTGCACTTCAGCTTAATTACCCCTTCCATGAGGGGGTTTTCTTTTTTTAATTTTTTTTTTTTCATGAGGGATTTTCTAAGCAAATAGATTTTGGAATAAAAACAGGTGAGGCTTGAGGAGATGTTGATGGCAATTCCATTTGGATTTTTTTTTTTTCATGAATTTAGGGCAGGGTCTACAGGGTATGCAGGGTCTCACTACGTAGATCAGACTCATAGTGATTCTCCTATTACAGGTGTGCTCAACCATGCCCAGTCGCAATCCCCCGTCTCAGTGCGACTGGGAGCAGGTCCAGCCCGGCATGGCTGGGGATTGAACCCAGGCCTCTGCGGTCTGCCAAAGCTGGCGCTTTAGTCCACTGAACTATCTGGCTGGCCCAACTAGCCGAGATATTCCCACCTAATCTTTGACACTGCTCTGCACTTTAGCTGGAGATGATAGTATACTTTCTGGGAGTTCACTTCTGGGAGTTCTGTCCAACCTGCAAAGCAAAGTTATAGCTCAAGGAAAGTATGAAGGAAATACAGAAAACAAAAATGGTAAACTGTATTGACATGGGGTTAAGTCTTCAGGGAATAGTGGGTTGAGGAGGAGGATGGCATCAGATGGAAATCAGGTAAGTAAACAGAGAACAAGAAACAGAGAGAGAAAAGAAAAGCCTAGGAGTATGGCAAGGAGAAGACGAAGAAACCATCTGCAGTGAAAACCATGCGGATGAAAGCTAAGAGCAGTTTTTAAAGTATAACATTTAAGTGAAAAAGAATTTGTTCGCCCCTTCAAATGTTGTGATGGTTTATATCCCAGCCGCAACGCAAGCAGAGACGTGCACAGGGCTGTAGTTTCGGGAGGAAGAACGTTCATTGGGAAAGATTTAATGAAAGTACAGTTGTGTTGTGGGCTTAGGAGTGGCGGAAATTGGAAGACCAAAAGCTTCCACAGTTCACAGGCTTAAAGTCGAAACTGCCACATTGTACTCTCGTGTAGTTATTGCATATTGCTGATTCTTCTTCCAGTGACAGTGATGACTTTCGAAGTGACCCGGCCCGGCGGGTCCTCACATAGTTTTATTTTCCCTTGTGGCCCAGTTCGTATTAGCTGCTGTACTGCGGATTCCTGAGAGACAGCACCAGATGCGACTGCCTGGCCGAGGAGCGCAGCGAGGAGGCGCGTCTGCGGATGTGTCCCGCGTAAGAACTTGAGTGCGGCCTCGATCGGCCACGCGCGTGACAGCGACAGCCCTGTTCTTGGCTGATGATGAATCACTTCTTCAGAGCTCAGTATTTCTTTGATGAATTCTTGGAAGCTCTTATTCTGCTGTTTGATAATCAGATTTATTTTTCTTTTTACTTGAAGAATTTGAGGGGTGTTTTTTTCAATGAGGATCTAGCCATATATTTTCTCTACAAGAGACTTTCTGTGTTTAGAAATTGACACAATGTCAGCACACGCGTCACCCTTAGAGAAGGTGAGTGCAGACAAAGGAGGGGAAACACCCTGCCACACCCCACCCCACCTCCTTTGCTCATAGATTTTAATTAAAATCAAGTCAAAATTTTCCCCAGGCTGCAGGCAAGTGGCAGGCTCGCGGAGGTCCTTGGAGCTGTGGCGAGCGTTGGTGACGGGCTCGAAGCTGGCGCTGTGGGGTGAGGCCATCCTCCGCACCCGGGTGCAGCATCGTCACGGCTGTGAAGCAGCCATCAGGGCCCTGGCAGGTGCGACGCAGCCCATCCCAAGAAGCTCCCTTGGTGTCTGTGCCTCAGGGAGAGCTTCGGACCGAGGGACAGCTCAAGGCTTTGGTTCGGCCTGTCTGTGAAGCGCAGGCAACTCACAGAAGAGCTCTTCCAATCCCGAGAAAGAAACGTGACCCTGAGCCCTCTGCACAGCACATTTTATCTGTTCTTTGGCCTGAATCATTACCTGCACTTTACAGGGACGAAAGGGAATTGGTGGTTAAATGTTTTGTTTTGATGTATCGAGCCCGTCAAAGAATCAGCGGAAGGCCTTTGAAATCCACCTTTAGAGAAAGGACTTTAAAGTGTTAAAGTCTGCGCTGTAAATAGAGGCTCTATAAAGCCTGACAGCGTTCTGTTCTGTGTGAGCAGGGAGGGGAGGGTGTGCTATAAGGCACTGCGCTGCAGCTTCCGCATATGAGAAGGAAGGGCCAGGGAGGCGCTCGGAGACTAAAGTGTTCATCAACTGAACATTTAGAAAAATAAAATGAGCTTTCAGAAACCTAAGCAATATTTTGTTTGAAATATTTTTAAATTTAAAAAATAGATAAAAAATGATGGCGTTCTTATTGGCTTGCTTTAAAAAGAAATAAATGAGACAGGTGGCAATTCCATGGAGAACTGAAGTGAAAAAGTGGAGCTTTGGTAAACTGAGTTCTAGAAAATTAGAATAATTTTGTTTTTTTTTTCTAATGTCAGTGATATAAAAATTACAGTTGTATTTATTTCCACAGATTTTTAAATTTCTTTCCAACACATTTTGCTATACTCTTACCCATAATTCTGAAAATCTTAAGTTTTATTTTTGTTAAGGAACAAAAACCTCACATGAAGTATGATTAATTTTACACATCACCAAATAATTATTTTTTCCACACTGCCACCCTGAAGGCTTCTGCCTTGCACTTCCAGGCAATGTCATCCCTGCCACCACCAAGTGGTCACAGTGGAGCTGTGTCACCAGAGAGCTCAGTTCTATTGTTGCCCCAAGACCTCAGGGAGGAAAGGAGAGAGTATCTGGTCGACATAGAGTGAATTATTCAAGCCCAGTTCCTGCTATGAAAAACTAGACATCTTTCTTTACATGTAAATAAGTTGTTTTGTTTTGGTTGCTGGTATTGGTGGTAGAAGCCAGGGTCCTTGTGCTGAGCAACACCCCTAGCACTTGTTTTATGTTTTTATTTTGAAGTAGGGTCTTAGTATGTTGCTAAGTTGCCAAAGTTGGGCCCGAACTTGAGTTTCTCATACCTCAGCCCTCAAAATACTAGGACTATGCCACGACACCCACCTCAGACACACCAAAGGTTAATAAAGGTATCCTGCATAAATGCGTAACTACTGCCTGCTGCCCCTTCTCCCCACCAGCTTGTCATCACAAATATCTAAAACTCTGAACCCTTTGGAGAGCAGAACCTTTGAACTGCAGCACAGTTTGATTCCAGCCACTAGTGACTTAGCCACGAGTGCTAATGGAGGCCGCATCACAAAGATTAGTTGTAAATTTTAAGATTCTAAATAATTTCCTGACCCCAAATGGCACAGGTTTTCTTGGTAGCAAAACCAATAGAAATATAAAAGAAGATTAGTAAAGTAGAAATAGGAAGTTTGACTTTTGCATTTAAATTATTTTAATCTCTGGTAACACTGTAAAACTATCAGAGGCAGCAAATATTAATTATAACGAGGAAGAGAAAGATGTGTGGCAAACTGCTGAGGCACACATTTTCTGCCACTTACATATTAAATATTTTTCTTGGTTGGACCTTTCAATTAATTTTGTTAGATTTATTCTCACATTGTTAATCATTGTTCATGTAGTATAAACCGATTGATCAAGTTTTAGTGCTTGGTTAAATAAATATATCACAGCTTTGTTAAGAGTTTATAAAACTAAGTTCAAGCTTTTCTATTATAATTTGAATAAATAAAGTAAAAAGATTTGCAGATTTATAAGACATTTACTGAATAAATACTTTGTTCAACATTCTTTGTTTAATGCCCCAGGTGCAAATAAAAAACAGTCACTCAAGAAGTGTAGGATGCATATAGTTGGAGCATTGTGTCTGGAATACAAGGCATAGTGAACTAATTGCCCTATATGAAGGCTTTAAGATGGTTGAGAGGATTAGAGGACTCAAGGAGGTGAAATTTGAGCGGGTGGTCTTTAGGGATAAGTAGAGTGCTGACATGACATCTGAAAGGAGAGGGGGGCAGAGATTCCTGAGAACGGGGGAAGCATGAGTAATTCCCTAAAAGAGCAGAATGAGGGATCCGGTTTGCAGCTGAGCATAATGGGATGATCAGCAACTCCCTGCAGAGCTGTGGGCTATGAGCTGGGAAGAGGGGTAAGTCCACCCCACTGAAGGGTTCAGTAGCTTGTGTGTGTATCCAGAGAGTTAACTGATTGGACTTGAAGACCGCACCAGCCATTCTAGAGAGCTAACAACCTGGTCTTGGGGGCTCATTGGGTTAGGTCAGAAAGGCCCTCAGCCAGTACCAGAATTTATGAAAATTTGCAATAAAAAATGTAGTTTAAATGGACTGAGGAAGCCTTTAGTGTTAGACTCCATAGGCTTTTTAATTGTGGGAACTCGGCTCCACTGGACAAACCACACACAGTAAAGTTCTGTGTCTGAGCGAATGAGCACAGAGAGGGATCTTGGAAAGATACCAGCAGGTTAGAAGGAGGAGTTGGCTCTGAGAGAGTGACTTAGACTCTTGCTTCTCTGCTAGTGTACAGTACCCAACACCTTCAGGAGAGACAGATTTATTTTGGCTCATGGCTTTTAAGATTTCACCAGCACAAAAGTAGGAAAGCAACCAGAGAGAGAGAGAGAGANAGAGAGAGAGAGAGAGAGAGAGAGAGAACTGTGAAGGACAGAGAAACAGCCTTCCAAGTTGCACCCTGAGACGTGCTTACAGTCAGACTCTGCCTCCCAAGGGTGAGTCAACTACTGTGGGCCTACAACCCAACCACTCCAAAAGCTCAACCCATAACATGTGAGATCCTGGGGGAGACACTCCAGATCTCAAGGAAAAATGCACAAGTTCTTGAGGCTTGGGGAACTTTGTGGTTGCAATGGTAGCACCAGGAGAAAATCTGTGGCACTCTGTCAATTGCAAGTGTTAGCCTTAGAGAAGCAGATACTTCAATTGGATAGAAATCATGTCCATGGATAAACTCGCTAAAGACATGAGAGTAGATGGGAAAAGTGAGAAGGTACAGAGGGCTAGACGGCCACATGAAGAGAGCAAAGATTGAAAACTGTGTCTTATTGGCGATGTGTGAGGCTGTGTAACAGTAAAAACAGAAGAGCAAAGCTTCAAATGCCCCATTATGGAGACCAGGGTGAGATATGGAGAACTGGAGGGAGAAGTGGGGAAACGACACCGACCCTACAGCTAGAGGACACCATAGTATAGAGGGGCTCAACAGATTGGAGAGTACCAGGTAGAGCACAGTAGGGACCAGCAGGCGTGGTGTGCGGTGCTGCAGGATCAGGTGTGAGCGTGGCCAAGCAGCTGGATCCAAGAAGATCTGAGTGACAGCTAAAGGGCAAGCCCTTTGAGAGACTGCATAACTTTACTTCTGGATGGGGACAGTGGTGCATAGGAAAAGGTGCCACACAGGAAAGCCACAGAGGAAGCTGTGGTTGAGTACCACGATTCTTAATGGGTGGAATACAGACGACAGATAGATGGACACTGCATCAGAGTGCTGGTCCTTTTAAGAAACTAAAATGAGAAAATGAATGTGAGTGTGTGCGGGGAGGATGTAAATGGTACTTTTTTCTTACTTCATGACTCTTCTTGGAACCTCAAGTCAGTGTGAACCTTCAAGAGGGAAACATCACCAGTGCTAGCCAGAGCCCTCATGACGTCTCTGCCTTACGGAGCTCTTCTCTGAGAACAGCGAGAACAGTTCCTGCAGGAAGCAGCGCGCCGCAGCAAGCTCTCAGTGAAGTAAGCACAGGACTTGCTGGCATCGCTGGGGCCTAGACTGCGCCAGCAACTTGTGGCAAGGCGGCTTTTCTTTGATTTGGTGGTGGTGAGCATGGAACTTAGGCTTCCGTGGGCTTCCCTCGGGTTACAGCCCCTGCCTCTGGGAGAACAGCAGAAACCCAGGGCTGCTCGAAGATGTGTTTGTTCTTGGCTTTGATTATTATTATTTTTGTACTTCATTGATGCTGCAAGTTTCTGATGTGCTGATACAAAAAAAACCCCACTTAACTCAAAAATAAATGCAGACTAAAAATCAAAAGGTAGAAAACAATTTTACATGCTTCAGGAACCCAGAAAAAAAGGCAGATGTAGCTATTTTGTTTGCAGGCAATGTGATCTTCAAGCCAAGAATGATCAAATAAAATAAAAAAGTTCACCATATACTTATTAGGGAAAAATTCAAGATGAAGAGATAGAAATCATGTATATGTGTGCACCAAACACGGGAGGATTCAACTATATAAGGTAATCATTAATAGATGTGAAAAATCACGTATGTAACAACACAATTGTTATAATGGGGTACTGTAATACCCCATTGTCACAGAAAAAGATCAATTAGACCAAAAATCAACAAATATATAACAGCTGAAACAAATTTGTGGACAAATGGACTTAGATGTTTACAGAGTGTTCCATCCAACATCAGAATGTACATTCTTCTCAGCTGCACATGGGATATCCTCTAAAATAGACCACATTCTAACCCACAGAACATGCCTAAGTAAGTGCAAAAGAATTGTGATTATCCCATGAATATTATCTGATCATACCATAATGAGGTTGGGAATTAATACCAACAGAAACTGCAAAACTCCATCAACACATGGAAATTAAATAACACACTCCTAAGCAACCAAAGGGTCCCTGGTGAGATTAAAGAAGAAAATAAACAATATCTGCAACTAAGCAAGAAAGCAGATACAACGTATGAGCCTTGTAGGGCACAGTGAAAGCAGTCCCAGGAGGGACCTTTATGGGGTGAATTCTGACAGCAGGTAAACAAAGAGCACAAACAAGCCACCTCATGCTGCGCCTCCAGCTTCTAGAGAAAGAGGAGCAAGACAGGCTGTGTCAGGACAGAAAAACAGTCAACTTACCTTGTCAAACGAATTTAGTCAGCAAAATACATACACATACATATACGTATTTACTGGAAAGTGATTTGCAAAGTACTTTTGGCCAGAGTGCAAAACTGTTTTAAAACTTCAATTTGCTTCGCACGTATGTCCTTTGTGTACTTGGTGATTAGGGCAGACAAAGCCACACACTAGCTGTGTTCAAGAAGTTTTCCATTCAGTGTATTACGACTGCCCATAGGTCTGTGTAGATCCGTGCTCATGTGCCACGCAGCCGTGTGCACGCGTGCCCATAACATATTTTGTGCATAAGTTGACATTATATATACTGCATCAAATTAATTCATCTTGGTCCAGGCAAATAGCTCAGGGGATTAAAATGCCTGCAGACACAGGGGCTGGGAGTTTGCTCCCCAGGTCTGCCATGTTGACCCCATCCCCAGGCCATGCTGAGAGGGCCATTGAGACTGGGCATGGTGGCACGTGCCTGTAATCCCAGCACTTGGGAGGCTATAAATAGGAGGATCACTACGAGTCCAATGGGCGCAGTGAGGCCCTGTGGACCCTGAAGACCCTGTCCTAAATACAAAAAAAAAAAAAAAAAAAATTTAGTTCATCTTCTGGAACCAGTTCTTAGTGGGATCAGAGCTACCGTTCCAATTTATGAGGTGCTGATAAGGAAATGCTATCAGATATGTTAGAATAGGGAGACTTTACTGACAGGTTCTTAAAATATGAGCATCTGAAACTGTAACACATGCCCATAGCCTCACCCTCAACCTTAAGAGTCAACAAGAAAATGTATTTTATTCAGCAAGGAGGATGTTATTTCTGATTCCTTGAGGGCTTTGACGCCCACAGCTTCCCAAGATAGTATTCAAAACCCACTAGCATTCAGCATGTGCGTCCTCCGTCTCTTCTAGCGGCCGTGTGGTACCAGGGATGGAACTCAGGTTCTTGCACTTGCCAGGCCGGTGCTTAGACACAGCTCTCTTCCCAGGCCCTCCTCCTGCCTTTTGATGCCTGAGGAAACCACAACCCTGTGTCAGGTAACTATGTCAAGAAGTAACCTAGGAAACCAGTTCATCTTTTCAGCAACTCTTAGATAGAAGTTGTAGAATAGACCTATTTGAAATTGACAAATTTGAACTTCTAGTAATTCAGTAAGATTTAGTTAGCCACTGGGACTGTGTGCTTTGTGGGCTTAAAACCTTATAAGTCCGTCCAATTGTGCCTGTTATTTTGGGGTGATCAAGGAACATGACCACTTACCTAAAAGAAGTTTCTTTTTGTTTCTTCTGCTGATAAGGTCTCCTTTGTGTTGCTTTGGTGTTGTGGTTTGGGTCTAGTTGTCCCCCAAAGCCTCATGCAGTCATGGGGCAGGGACTTTTAGGGTTCGAGATTAATTCATGATCAAGCCTGGGATTACAGGTTTTAGTACTGCTGGGTTTATGGGTGTGAGCACTACACCCGGCCTGGGGCAGACAGCCTGGATGTAATTTAAGGGAGACAGACTTGCTCTCTGTAGCCAGCACTGCTGCTACCCTCCTTTTTGCTTTTGCTGTCTTGCTACTTTCTGCCTCCATGACCTGCTGCCCTCTGCCATGTGCCACTCTGCCTCGGAGTCAGCTAAGTATGGACTGAAACCTCCAGTAACTGTGAGCTAAATAAACTGTTCCTTCCTTCATTTTGAGTGTTGAGTGTTTGTCCCAGCAATGAGAGAAGAGTAACTGAGGCACCTGGGTTTCTCAGAGACACAGAACCCACAGCAGAAGCTCCATGAGCCATGGTTGGCAGGTTGGAGCACAGCGAGCTCATGGTCGTGGCTCAAGGCAGCAAGGAGTCCAAAGCTAGGCTGAGGCCAACGTCCTCAGTCAGAGACAATCAGTCAGAGAGAGAAAACGCTCCTCGCCAATTTGTTCTCATCAAGTCTTCAATAGATTGGCTGAGGTCCACTCTCCCTAAAG
>NDGM011192255.1:0-10483 GCA_002564305.1 Octomys mimax | reverse complement strand
AGCCATGTGGATGAGTCACGGTCATTGCTTGACCAATTTGCTCTCTGTGAAAGCCTGAGAGAAAGCTTTCTCTTCATGTGACCCTCCTTAGGCACACTCTGCATCATCAATCACTGTCCTCTGTGGCCTTGTAGCCCTTCTTTTTCTCTAATTTTTGCTCTGCATACTTAAGTTGTGAACCATCCAGAAGAGATGCTTAATGATATTACTTCCCTAAAACATAGACACCTATTTCATTTCTGGAAGCAAGTATTACACTGATACCAAAACCAGAGAAAGACCTTACCAGAAAGAATTTTAGCCCCACTTGCCTCATGAATATAGATACAAAAATCCTCTATAAAATTCTAGAAAATAGAATGTAAGAAATCATCAGGAAGATTGTACAATAACCAGGTGGGATTCATCCTTGGCAGGCAGGAATGCTTCAACATATGTAAATCTATAAATGTAATGAAGCATATCAACAGAGCCAAAAAAAATCCATATGATCATCTCCATAGATGCAAAAAAAGCTTTTGACAAAGTGTAACACTCGTTCATGATAAACATGCTGCAGGAAATTGGAATAGATGATTTATATCTCAATCAGATAAAAACCATCTAAGTTCTGAAAATACTAAGCACAGCCATTAGCCAAGCAATAGAAATTAAAGGAATAATAATTGGAAAGGAATAAATTAGATAATCATCGCCAGATGACACGATACTCTACATAGAAGACACAAAAACCTCCACCAGGAGAATGTTAGAATCAAGAATAAAATTCAATATTGTAGCAGGATACAAAATCAATGCCCCCAAATCAATAGAATTCCACTATACAAACAAGAAATTGCTAAGAGAGAAATTAGAGAATCAATACCCTTCATAATAGCATGCCAATCATGAAATACTTAGGAGTTAATCTACCAAAGGCATTAAAATATTTATACAATGAAAATTATAGTACTCTGAAAAAGAAGACTGAAGAGAATTGGAAAAAATAGAAAGATATTACTTGCTCATGGGTAACAAGAACCAACTTTGTGAAAATGGTTATACTCACAAAACTGGCATACAGATTTATGTAAACTCATTCAAAATGTCATCTGCATATCTCACAGATCTTGAGAACACGTTCCTAAAATTTACTGGAACCAGAAAAGATTTGGAATAACAAAGGCAATCATGGCCAACAAATGTAAAGCAGGAGGCATTACAATCCTTGACTTGAAATTATACTATGAAGCTACTGCACCAAGATCAGCACAGTACTAGTAAAAACAATATCTGCAAATTAGTGGACCAGATTAGAAGGTGCAGACAGTAGATACAATTACAAACACTCTAAGCCATCTTATCTTTGACACAGGGGACAAACGTGTTCATTGGAAGAAAGATAGCCTCTTTAACAAATGATATTGAAAAACTGACTTTCACATGCCTACAATTTAATTTAGATGCTGGTTGATGACCTTGTATTAAACTCAAGTCAAAATGGATTAAAGCTCTAAACATTAAAACAGAAAAATAAAATCTACTAGAAGAGAAAGTAGGCAGAAATCTTGAAGACACAGATAGATAGAATTCATGAACAAAAAACCAAACTGCCCAGAAAGTACTTCAAAGAATCAACAACTTGGATCTCATCTTACTGAAATGTTTCTATACATCAAAAGAAATCACCAACAGAGTGAAAAGACAACCACAAATTGGGAAAATACCTTAAACAACAGTTGCTCAGACAAAGAACTTCTATCTAGAATACATAAAAAACAACAAAAAGTGAGCTCCCCCAAAATACAAAGACCCAATCAAAAATGGTCATCTGAGATGAAAACACACTTCTCAGAGGAAGAAATACAAATGGCAAATAAGTACATGAAAAAATGTTCCACAACACTGGTCTTTTCAGAAATGCAAATTGAAACAACATTGCAATTGTATCTCACTCCAGAAAGAACGGCTAATATAAAGAAATCAACTAGGACAGCCTTCTCCCTGTTGGTGGGTGTGTAGACTGGTGCAGCTTTTATGTAAATCAGTGTGGATATTCCACAAAAAACTAAGATTAGAAGGCCCATTCAATCCAGCTATTCCCCTTCTGTGTATTTTTGTAGAAAAACTGAAAACATCATACCACAATGATATATGCGAACCCATGATTATAGCAGCACAATTTCTCATAGCTAAATGTTTCAAATGACCCAAATTCCCATCTCCTCAGCACTGGATAAAAATGATGTATTTTTATGCAATGGAGTATTACTCAGCTATGAAGATAATTTTGAGGCCTCTATAGCTAAACAGATGCAACTAAAGCCATACTTATAAGAGAAATAAATCAGATCTACATTAAACATCACGATAGAGCCAGGGAGATGGCTCAGTAGAATAAGCACTTACCTGGAAAGAGCAAGAGCCTGAGTTCGATCCCTGATTCCACTAAAAAATAAATAAATAAATAAATAAATAAATAAACATCATGATATTTCCCTAGTTAAGAACCTAAAAGAGTAAATGAAATCTGAATGGTATAATAGATATGGGAAAAGGAAAGGAACTGAACATAAGGGATAAGCAGTGGTGATGAGGGAAATGAGGAAAGATGGGAAAAAACATGTATGTGTATATTCAGCATAGACAAGATGATTGTACTGTTAATATCTGTGTTGTTTGAAGGTAACAGTGCTTAAAATTTTTTACTTGGACTAATTTATATGCTTATATCTGCAATCTGAGCAACTACACTGAAGACAGGAATATGCAATGTAACAATCACGGTTGAATGAATATCATTTCATTTTTAAAAATTGTGTATCATTTCTAATTTCTTATCTATTACTTTTATATTTTCTTTAGAATAAATAAATAGCTATGTAAAGGTTAAAAAAGGAATAACATTTTAAAAAATACTTATATTCATAGAGAATTAAGAAGAAAAATAAATAAAACATAGAAGATCTTTGCAACCTTTATGAAGAGAGAGGGCAAAAATAGAACAGACTCAAAATGAGAAAGGAGATATAGTATAGACCGTTAAAGATGAATACAGACATTCCATTGGCAGACACTTGAAACACTGGAGAGAGCACAAGTTTGCCTGCCAACATCCGTCAGAGTATCAAGCTAATATTAGAGTAAGCGGAAAATTTCATTAAGTAAATTGTGGAAGTTAGAAAGGTGATTAAGGTTAGTATGAAAATAGACCTGTGTGCAAATGGCTATACAGATGGTTTTAACTCACCTTTAAAGAACAAATGATTCAAAGATTATTCAAATCACAGGAGAACAGACCTGGAGCAGAAAAACCAATATGATATTATAGATCAATCTCCATTATTACTAAAGTTATAAAAATATGAATCATCACTTAGCAAAGAATAATATGCTAAAAGCTAGAAATTTTTATTTAAGGAATATAGGTACCATAATAACAGAAAATCTATGCTAATAGTCAAATTAGCAAACTAAAGAAAATCAAGTAATTCTGAAAATCATATAGCCATTGCTAATAAAATTTTATTGAAAGTAAAAGACCTTAATATAATAAAAAACACCAAAAATTAAACACAAGCTCTTAAAAGCATGACACTCTAAAACTTCATTTAAAATTAGCAACCATGAAGAATTTTTACTATGATACTACTAATTATTGTCTGAAGCTTTAGAAATTAAATGTACTAATAAATAAATGACTCAAATATTTGCAAAGAAGGGATAACTTTCCTTTTCCCAGATGTCATAACTCTAGAAAAAAAACCAAAAATATCTAGAAAAATATAGAATAATTAAGAGAAGTTTTCAATGTGAAAAATAAATTATAAATATCCAAAATTAATAGCTTTTCTATTTTACAGAAATAAACTAATAGAAATGAAAATGGAACATTATATGATGGAGAAAAGAATCTGTCTATAATGTCAAGGAAAGTATTTCATGGAAAAATAGCATATCTGCAGAGAAAAATCTATACTGACTATTTGAAGGACTATCTGAATTTAAAAGAACAAAATATATATTGAATGGGAAAAGTAAAATATCATGTAAATAAAATATTCTCATGATATATGTAAATTATGTGCAGTTACAATAAGCAACTCAATAAACTCATTTGAGAACTCATAAAGTTCACAGTAGTTAACAGAGTTTTTAGAAAAGTTAAATTACCAAGATTAAATTACTGAAATGTGGGCTGGGGACTTGACTCAGTGGTAGAATGCTTGCCTAGCAAGCTGGAATGCCTGTATTAGTCCTTTCACCAAAACCAAAAATTAAACCTCCCTTAAAAAACAGTTCAATCAAAAAAAATGTAGTAAAATCAAAAAAGAGCAAAAGCAAACAAAGCAACTAAAAAACTAAAATAAGTCTTGTTTACTGGGTGTCAGAACACATCATATGTATAACAGAGCAATGAGATAATAGTATACAAGAACAGATACATATATTTAAAAAAGAATTTTTAAAAAGTACCATATCACTTAATATATACAAAATAAAACAAATGTGAAACATAATATAAATAAATCTTCTTACAGAAAATCTAATGCCCTGTAAGTATGGTCCAGAAATAATAGACCATAATAGAAAAGAATGGAGACGTAGCTTTGTGCAACAGTCCAGGCTTCATTTTCCAGTATGGCAAGAAAAAAGTGGGCAAAATTTTATTTTGCCTTAGACACAAGAAGGCTAAATTTAATAAGAACAATAAGAAGGATCTGAGTGAACAAAGACAATGGGTCAGTTGGCATGTGAACTGACACTAAAAATTCACCAAGGAGCAATAAACAAATTTAGAAACATTAGAAGTTACAAAATGATCAATATCCAGTGATAGCCAGATGTTGTGATGCATACCTGTAATCCCAGCACTCGGGAGGCTGATGCAAGAGGATTGTTGCTTCAACAACACATGCATTAAAATTATCTAATGATTCTAAAACAATTGTACATATGAATATACATGTATCTGATTAAATATTTACCTTAATAAATAGGGTTCATGAAGAAGAGACATAAACTATGGTATAGATGTAAAGAAAGGAGTCACTTTGCAAACACAGAAAACGAAATTAAGAACAAGCTATTTGTTACAGTATTTAGATACCGTAGGAGGACCTCTAGGAGGACCGTTCCTACCAGTACAATCCAGAAGATCTTCTTACTTACATCAATCTCTGTGTATTTTTATGTACCTGTATAATACATAGTAAAAACAGTCAAATTTCTCCCACGATTATTTCAACTGACTTTTTTTTTCTTTTTATAATACAAAGAATATATAATTCAATTCTTTAGAGAGTAGCTAGTATTTATATTTTAAGCAAAACAAAACAAAATCAGTGTGACACTCCAGTGGAGCCCTTTGATAGGGGCGATAATAGAAATTTAAAGCTAGGAGAGGAAGTGTGAGAACACAGACAAAGGTTTTCATTAAGACAGAAGAAAGAAATTAAAGAAGCCAGCTAGAGAATAAAAGCTAAAGGAAATGCAGTACCAGTGGAGAAAATCAGGCACCCCCTTAACAGTGGAAAGGGGTTGATCTTTCTCAGAATTTCTTGAGTTAAGATAGAATCTGATTGATTATTGATCAGTTCTGGACAAGATCATATCATTTGAGGATTCCCATGATTGTTCCTCCTTAAGGACGTATTTTATCAGGGAGTAATCTGTCATCAGATGTTCTCCTGGAATCCAAGCGGACTACAGGTTTAGGACAGTACCTGGGAACATTTTGGCACCACCAAGGAGTCTGACTATTGAATATACTTGAAAATTTCTTCATTATTCTCAGTGTTGAAGGGAGATGAGACAGGATAAGTAATTTTAAGGTCAGTCAACCAGTTTTTAGAAAAACTCAGTGAGTAATATATTTAAGTGAAGAGCTGAGCTGAAAGCTGACCCAAAGTTTAAGGTGGTAAACTCTTACGGCACAATACGAAGACAAAAGTACCATGCTTTAACCTGCTTTTAGGTACACACAGGGCATTTCCAGGCCCAAGGGAAGAGCCAGTGCTTTTCAGCAATAGTAGTTTTAAGTCCCTCCTTTAAGCACAACTTTTACTGGGGAAAGGGAGAGAAATAGCAGCTACTAAAGTTACATATCCAAATTTATCCCATTCCTCTTTCAGCTACCCATGAACTTTCATTCCCACACTGACTTTTCCCTTCCTTACATTTTAAATTATATCACGGTCCATTCACTCTTTGAGGCTTACCCACCTGAAAACCAGATGGTCGTTAACACTACTGTGTATTCTACATCCAGGATGACAAGGCTCTTCCCATAGCCCATCTGTAGAAACCTGTGGAGGAATCACTAACAAATACGAAAAGTTACAGTCATTGATGTCTAACTTAGTTTTGCAGTTTTAGAGCTACAGATCTATATAATGAAGAGAAAATACTGAGTGCTATTTCTGCTTAGAGAAAATATGCAATTTTAAGTTAACTGCTATAATTTGGAGCCATAATACTATCAAGATACATGACTACAGCACTATGGGTAAACAAATAATCCATCATTAAACCTAAAGTGAATAGTAGCAGGCAATCAAGTAATGTGAAGACTTTATTTTCTTGGATTCTTTTACTATTGTTTTACATCACACTTGTGATTACATTTTATTGTTAAAAACATTTTTGTGAGATGTTATTTTAAATAAATTGATTGTAATATGATTATTTAAGTTATCTTGCCATTAGATTTATTTTAAGATTTTGCACAGGGGATGCTATTTCAGCAAATTTGAATGGAGAAAATTATGGCAAAACATTCAGCAACAGTTTATTTTTATAAACAAAAAGCATATAACTGCTCTCTAATTACTAGACTTTGAGACATTTACAGCTAAATTAAAATCATCATTAGCTGTTAAGTGTGTTTGCTTTGATTATTTCCTCTTTTATGGGGTTTTAGGCAGCAGTAATTTTGTGGTATTGTTATTAATGAATTTAATGTTAAGTGAAAACCCTTTAGTTATTTGACAGACATCAACTCCAGGATTATTAAATGTAAAAAAAATCACAGGGCTCTTTCCTAGTATTACCAGTTATTGAAAGTAATTAATTATATTCAAAAGAAGAGCTATCTTCAAAGCTAGTATAATAGAAAAAACAAAACACCAATCATTATCCCATAATCACTATAACTTAATAATATTGTTACAGTAGAAAAGCACAGACTGAATACAGTCCTCTTCAAAGCCAGCTTTTACCATCTTGAAAATTTAGGCCAGTAACTTAGCCAACATAGTCTCACTGTTTTTTTATCTATAAAATGAGGATACTAAGATCATTCACAAAAGAAAGATTTAAGGTTTAAGTAAAATAGTGAATTTTAAATAGCACAGTGTCTGATGGATCCCTGCCATGAATTCATTTCTCTTTTCCTTTCACATGATTTAGAATGACCAAAGATATTAGAAAACTAATGCTCAATATCTATACAAAGATAAACTAAGGTATTTAGCATTTTCATGTTATTTTTTTCAGTAGAATTTTACAAATAATATGGTGTAGGGAAGTGTCTTATTTTTAATAGCAACAGAAAAAAGTGTATTTCCAATAATTTATGAGATCATAGGTCATTTTAAAATCAATTTATAATTTTTGAGGGGACTTGAAAATATACAAACTTCTATAATGTCTATTTAATCTGTTAACAAAACCCAATGATTAAAATGCCTTTCTTTGCTTTGCAGATTCTGATATTATTGTGCATGGAGGTCCTCGGTTTAGCTAGGAATAAGAACATGAAGAGGTGGGAATTGTAGATTGCACCGCTGTGGCTCGTGAACTGTCAAAGTGGCTCATCACACTTTCAGGATGGGGCTGGCCGAATAGTTCAGAAGATTAAAGCATCTGAAAGTAGGTGCAAGACATAGGGGGTTCAATCCCCAGGCTTGCCATGCTTGCCCTGCCCCCGGGGCCCACTAAGATGGCAATTGAGACTGGGCATGGTGGCATGCACCTGTAATCCCAGCTCTTGGGAAGCTGTAAATAGGCAGATCACTATGAGTCCAATCTAGTAGTGAGACCAAAAACACCCTGTAGACCATTCCTTAAAAAACAATAAAAAAAAATACTTTCAGGATGTAGAATTCATAGCTAATATTTGCCCAGAGTAATTGAAATATTGATATTATAATAGATAATCATACTTATTAATTTATATTTTATTATCAATACATTTTAGGTATACATGACGATCCCATTCATTGCAGGAATTTGTACGTGCACATAAGATAATGTGATCCCTTTCTTTTCCCATTCCCCTACTCTTGCTTTAACCCCTCTTCTGTTCCTTATTTGCATAAACTCTATTTCCATTTGTCTTTATTTTCTCATCATTTTTTTCCTTTTCTTCCTTCTTTTGCCCTCCCCCTTCCTAGATTCCCTTCCTATTTAAACATTTTTTTTTCCTATTTAACAATATTTAGTATACATTTTGGTCCATTTTTTACTAAAAGTAATTTCAGCATGAGTGATTAATTCCCAAAAATTGGAAAGACAGAGGAACCATGAGAGAAAAAGTCAGGCTTACACCATTCTTTCTCTTGGAGCCACCTAGCTTCTCTGCAAATTGTGATATTTTTAATACAAAAATAGGGATAATCAAACCTACTTTTCACAGTTGGAATCAAAGAAAAATATTAGAAAATAACACAATTTGTGTTAACAGTCATGTTTACTTACTGGTGAAAGAGTTACATGATCACAAAATTATCAGAATGATAGTATCGGTAGAAATAAGTCTCAGACTTCATCATGAAAGATGAATTGTTTTTTCTATTTAAAGTAATAATCAAAACATGAAAGATTGCTGCAAGTTCCACAGGGCCAGAAGGTATTTGCAAATTGGCCAAAGTAAAATTAATGGCAGATGGGAATCACTTTACAACCTTATTGCCATTCACTCTGATAAGATAGCACTAGTTTTCAGATGGAAAATATTGGGAAATTCCTCCCCATCAAAATCCCCACACAAGCCAGGCCAGACAGCTCAGTGGATTAAAGTGCTTTCTTTGGCAGAGCGCAGCAGCCAGGGTTCAATCCCCAGCTTCCTGCCCCCACCCCTGGGGTGTGCTGAGACTGTGATTGAGACGGGGCATGGTGGTATGTGCCTATAACCTCAGTGCTTGGAAAGATAAAAACTGGAGAATCACTACAAGTCCAATCTATGTAGTGAGACCCTGTACACTCTGTCCACCCTGTCTACCCTCTCCTAAATTCATTTTTTAAAAAATCCCCACACAGATTCCACATTAATCTGATATTCATATGATTCTTTCTTAAATTATTCTTTTATTTATAAAAACATGTATAGGATCACAAAGAACAGTGTGAATATAGAAGTGTGATGTTTGTGTAAAACTGTGTTGCTGGGAAGATGTAGTTGATACAATTCATTCCCAAACTGCCTGGAACTGCAGAAGAAAATTTATTCTAAAATAGCAAAGGGTCATATTTGAGAAATCTCACATTATTAAATATATGAGCCACAAAAACAATTCTAATATGACAAAAATAGAGTTCGGACTAGATAGCAGCAGACCTACAATGAGTTATTTTTCTTCCAGAAATGTTTAATAACAGTGGTTTCTAAAAAGGTATAAGTATATAGCTAGATGTAAATAATATTGAGATTTGCCACCATTCAGTTAGCAAATCCAGTATTAGCTTAAATTTAAGCCATCACCAGAGCACATAGGTCAGTTCAGGGGTTCTTACACAGATTCATTAATATGGCATTCACCTATTTCCATAATGGAGCATAATACTGAAGATAGTAAAAAGGAACCAAATCAAGAAGTTCAGTAACCATGTGGTAGATGAGCGATACCAACACCAGACTGGACCCAGTGCTGGAGAGGAGGCAGTTTGCTTCTCTGATGTATGGTGCAGGGGTGCAGCAGGGTCAGTCAACCATCAGGGTCACATGCAGCCCAAAGCCACCTACAAGTTGCAGACCTGCTAGACCAACAACTCCTCAATTTATATATATATATATATGCACTCTTAACCTACTCATACTTTAAAAACTTGTCTTGAAGTACAAATACAATAATGACTTTTCTCAATTAAAATTTATGTGTACTATTTACAGAATCAAGAAAATAAAATCTAGGTCTCCTAGAACTTTTTCTTTTTTCTTAACTTCACTTATTTTATTTTATTTTCTATAAATTTATTGAGAAACAAATAGCAATGAGACAGTTTAAAACCAAACTGGTAGGGCTGTTTCAATAATTAACACATTATATACATTCTTCCTAGTGTTAATTGCTGTACAAGATGCAGACATGATAACCAACTTACAAACACCATTAGAACAAATTCCTGTATTCATTAAGAGAATGTAACTATATATCAATCCTAGCCATCTGAATGCACAAATAGAGAATGGACATTCATCTGCATACCTTTTTTGTTGCTGAGTTCCGTTATTTGAATATTATAGGTGTGTAAACTCAGCAAAATTTTCTAAAAGAGTCCAGTA
>NDGM011192251.1:0-26136 GCA_002564305.1 Octomys mimax | reverse complement strand
TATTTTCTTGGACTCAGGCCTTATTTGATTCACTAGCTCTTTTAGTACATGTTGTCGATTTTGGACAATAGGGAATTCTGGAGTTCCTAATGTGACATAAGACCATGGGGACTTAGGGATCCTACATCAGGCACATGCTTTTTACAAAAATTTTCCATATTACAATTCCTATTATCCTCTGGCCTCCCTCATCCCACCCCCTAGGACAGATGATGAAGCTATCTCTTCTCAGAATGGCCCAAGGCTGCTGAGACCCTAGATCATTATAAAAGAACAGTCATTGATTTCTGTTGTTTTGTTTTGCTTTATGTCTTTGAGACAAGGTTTCACTAGGCAGTTCAGGCTAGCCTTGAACTCACTTTGTGGTCCAGGTTGGCCTCAAACTTGCACAGATCTTCCCGCCTCAGCCTCTGGAGTGCTGGGATTACAGACGTGCACCACCATATGAGACTAGTCATTGATTACTAGTGACTGTCACAGAAAGGATGGAAATGACCACAGTCTTGGCCCATTTTTCATTGTAATTTGTGATTTCCAAAACAATAGACTCTTGTCTTTAGATTGACATAGTTTCTCCAGTGAGGTTAAAGTGTGTGTGTGTGTGTGTGTGTGTGTGTCCACTTGCATGAGCACACATATATTATGACCTACAGCAGTGGTGCTTAAAGATTAGCATGTGAACAGTGGCCTAGAGTATTTGCTAAAACAGGGTTCTGGGTTTCACACCCAGTTTTTGATTCTGTAAGTCTAGAGTGGAAGCATAGAATCTGTATTTTTAACAAGTTCTCAGGCGATGCTGGTGTTGCTGTTCCCAGGATCACACTCTCCCACAACTTATGTGCTCTGGTGCTGTACAGATTGTAGTAAAAGCAATGCAGCATCTGAGAATAACTCTGTGCTTGGGAGCCTAAGAAAACCAGAGTTTGCAATGTAGTTTTTCCATATGATGGCCATTACTAGGATCAAAATAGAAAATAAGTACTAAAAATTAATAGATGAGATTGTTGGTCATTTATATTATTAATTCATCTATGTTCTAATGATTCTATCTTTTCTCCCAGTACATCTGCAGGTCACTAACCAGACTGACCCATTAGTTGAAGGTAATCATACTCGAAGGGTCATTTGAAGTCACCAAAAAGTCTTTCTCTAGCTATGTGTATGTCTCAAAAATGTAGGCTGCCTGTGAGCTCAGACCGAGCCCCTCTAGCCCTGCTGCTTTCCAGAGGGAGAAGCAAATGCAAGCAAGGACCATCCTGTCTATGACATTGGCCTAGTGCATGAGTTTTCTTGAATTGTTTCTTCACAAATGCATGAATCATTTTTTAATGAACAGCTTTATTTATACATCATGAAATTCACTTATTTTTTATTTTAATTTTTTTATATATTTAGTACAGGGTCTACAGGGTCTCACTACACAGATCAGTCTCATAGTGATCCTCCTGTTTTCAGCCTCCCAAGCACTGGGATTACAGGTGTGCACCACCACGCCCAGTCTCATTCACTGGCTCAGTGTGCCCTGGGGGGTGGGGCTGACACAGCATACCAAGCATTGAATCCCGGTCCCCTTGCGCTTGCCTAAGAAGTGCTTTAGTCCTTTGAGCTATCTGGCTGGCCCTGAAATTCACTTATTTTAAATGTACAATTCAACAATTTTAATATATTTATAATTTTGCATAACAATGTCCACAATCTAATTTTAGAGCGTTTTTCTTACCCCTTAAAAACACCCGGTCGCACAGTCTCTTCTCTTTCTACTCCACCCCACACAAGACTCATCTTTTCTCTGTCTGTACAGACGATCAACTTTATCCACCTGTTGTGGATCCAAGTATTCAGTCAATGGTGGATGGAAAATATTTGAGAATAAAATGCATCTCTACTAAACACAGCATACACTGTTAGTGCACCATTCCCGCTCCATTAGGTACAGTGTATGATCAGAAGTGCATAGATGATAGGCAAATGTTGTGCCGTTTTATAGGAAATATCTGAGCAGCTGCAGAGTTTTGTATTTGCAGGGAGTTGGGAAGGAGCAGGATTCCAGGTCCAAGCCCCAAGGACAGAAAGGGGCCACTGTCAGCGGAATCATAGGATATGCTCTCCTTCAAGTCTGGCTTCTTTCACTCCACTGCACTTCAAAGGATCCCCCGTACCATGGCTTGTATTTGTATTTCACCAAATGCTAAGTTCTAGGGAATCTTCCTTTGAGACACGGACCCTTTTCCATTTCTACTGTAACTGGTCACTGTGTGGTCTCCGGCAGGTACAACGGCCTCTCCTAGAAGATGTTCCAAGCAGAAGCTCAGTCAGGGCCTGCACTGGAGCTAGATCCCAGGGAACTCCTGTGCACACTGCAGGCTGAACGACGCTGCCACAGAAGCTGTGCACCCGTCTAAAGCACGGACCGCCGGCTCTGCGCGGCCTCCCTCCTGCAGGATCTGCACCAGACCACCCAGCCTCCACGCTGCCGCTGCTGCGGATCCTCTCTGACACACCAGTCTCCACACACTGCATCATTTCTTCAACAACTTCCGTGACTTCCTGTTAGCTGAGTGCAAGGACCTCGCTGCTTAAGTGTGACGCTCAAAGCTTTCTAGAATGGCCTCTTTTCTGCTTCGTCAAGTTTCTTGCCATCAGTTTTCTACTACCAGCTTGCTATGCTTGGACCTCTGGGGGTCGTTCTCAAATTCAAGTATCTTACTAGGCTCTTCTCCCCTCCATTCTTTTTGTTTGTTTGCTTGCTTGTTTTTATCCTCCATTCTTTTAGAGTCTCCCAGGACCAGTTCAGACCTCATCCCTGCCTGCCCCGTCCCACCTAGGATCTCTCCCAGCCAGTAGATTTATATGAAATGTTGCTTATGCTAAAATCTTAAGTACTGATTAAACACTGAATTGTATGTTCGCTTTTTGCTGCTCATAGTTATTAAGGAGATGATAATAATAATGGTGACACTGAAGTTTTCCACAGCAATGTACGGGTTTTTATTTAACCTTGTCCTATATGCAGTTTGAATATATTTTAAAAATGAAATGTAAACTCCTAGAGAATGACAGCTATTTCTTACACATCATTGGCTTAGTTACCAAAAGCCCTGCCCTTATGGCAGGAACCTCATGACTTCTGCAGGGATGCACACCAAAGCAGAAACAGGGTGATACATTTTCCTCTGAGAGGAAAGAGCTGAGCCTCGTAGAGAATACATAGGGGAACTGTAAGGACAGGGGAGAGAAGCAACCTTCTCTTCTTCTTACGAGTATTTATTCAAGGCTGTGAGTATTTTATATATGTTATATAATTTTCAGAGGCTCAAAACGTTACCCAACTTTCCCACAGCATTCAGCTGTTTCCTAGCAGAGCTCACAGTAAAACTCCATTTTTTGGCTCTTACTATTTTGTTATCTTTCTAACTTGGGAAAACAGCTCCACCAACAAATATTGAAGCAAGACCAGGGTAACCAGGGTCTTCGAGGTCGTGACTATTTTTTCAAGTCAGGAAGTGTTTCCACAGGCAATATTCCTGTTTTCATTGGAACACTGGTGAGATTTAAAGTCACCCATGAATTTCCTCCTTTGCGTCAGCGACCACTCCAAGGGAACACCCCAGCGGATGCAGATGGACTCCGCTAGCTTCCGTGGCCAAGTTCTGCTCATTTCTTTGCCTGTTGCAAGAGGCCTCACAGGCCAACCACCCTCTCTGAATATAACACCTTTGCTTGTAAGTTTTGTCTCAGAATCCAGGAGTCTTGGACACTGTCAGATTATGGTTATAGACAGAAGGTAAACTATGTGGGGGTGAAAAGAAAGTTTGTGTTGATTACCAGCAAGTTTTTAATATCATTGAACTACTGAATCCCTGAAAAGTGTTCATTGCCTTATTCTATTATTATTAAAGTTATTGCTTTGCAATTCTCATTTTTTCTAATGGTTCCCAGGTCACCAGAAAAGACAAAAAAAAAAAAAAACCAAAACCAATCCACAGTTTCAAATATGATTTGCACAAAGCCATTTCTTTCCATCAGAATGAAGTGCAATGGAGGAGTGTGGAAACTAGGATTCAGGAAGGATAGCAGAGTAATGATGTCCTGAGGTCTCAAAGGATGGCCTTCCATGGAGACCTTTGTTAGCTACTGAACGATGTACTGGTGCAAAAGAATATGCCACACATTTAGCAGCTTTTAAAACAACACCTACTGAGTAGGTCACCTACTGAGTGGGCACAGCATGGTGGCCTCTCTACTCTGGATCTTGCAAAGCTGAAACCGAGGTGTTGGCCAGGCTGGGTTCTGCTACAGGCCCTGTGGAAGGCCCTTCTAAATCTCACTGCACCCATCTGCTCGAGCCCAGGGTCCTTGCTTGCTATTCATGGAGGCTGCTTTCAGCTCTGAGAGGGGCCCATGTTCATTGTGACAGGGTAGAATCTGAAGGCCCCGGCCTTCAAGTCATCAACAGTGTGCTGAATCTGCCTGTGCCTCACACTTCTGGCTTTCTGTTTGGTCTTGGGCCAGAGTGAACTCTATTTTTAAAGGGTTCATGTGACTGATTCAGGCCTGCTCATATGATCTCTCTGTTTTAAATTCAGTGGATTTAGATGTTTAAATTCATCTCTGAAATTCCTTGACAACACCACCTTGATTAGGGTTTCATTAAATAAATGGAAGAACATGTGTGCTCATGAGAGATAGAATTTGGAGGTTACCTTAGAATTCTTTCAGGCATAAGAAGAGTAGAAACATGGCTGTTTTCTCTCAAGTCTAAGCTGTCTCCTGTCTCATTTTTGATAGGTTTTCTATTTTGTACTTTTTTGCAAATCTTTCTTTCTTTCTTTCTTTTTTTTGATAAATTTTTCAATGAATGTTTGGTTTAAATAATTATTTGCCTACTTCTCCCTTCTCTATTCCACCACCAAGTGTAAGTTTTTTGCTTCATGGATAAGGAAGTGGGCTCCAGAGAAGTCATGGTATGTCAAGAAGCACCTTTGGTTAGTGATGAAAATGGTACCAGTGCTGGGCCTCTGACCCCAGATCTTCAGCAACTCAATATCCAAAAGACCCCCTTCCTCCTTCCATCCTTTCTCATCGTCCAACTACTCTGAGTCTCACATGATCTCAACTTACTCTTCAATTATCCTTGTAAGTTGGGTATGATTGTTATCATTGCTATAGGGTCTGTCTTACTTAAACCAGTCTGAGAAGTTGTCTCAGAGTCGGGGGCTGTAAAGGTTGGGATTGCTTGGAGAGTTAATTGACTCCCATGGGGAGTGGGCTTTCCATGATACTTGTGGGCTCTTTTGCTCAGCTACAAGTTTCCTTTTCCTGCTCTGTGTCTTTCTGTGTATACAAGTGCTCACTGCACAACTCAGGCAATGTTGGTAGTTGAGCTGGAGATCCAGTTTGTAAGAAACATAAAAGAGCAATGTGTCCCATGATCTCTCTGCAATCCCTCCTTCCCACTTCTACAGGCCATAGGATCAGCAGCAAGGAGCCATGGGCACTTAGCCCTACTGGTCTAAACTCATAGGCATCTGTCACTCAGTGGTTTCATTGGATAGAAAACATGCCATTCGCTCTGCTCAACTAGTGAGGAGCAATGGGGAGGGCCTATGTAGGCATCTTGAGTCTTGGGTTATTATATTCATCTCATGTTGGTCTTTCTTCCCGTTTAATGCACATTCCAAAACAAATTATGAAAATGGGCAACCAACAGGAGCCTATGCCCACACCAAGAACAGTATCTTTCAAGGATTTTGGATTTCAGCTTTTAGCAGAAGCTATATGGTGTATTAAATTCAGTATTCTATACTTAGGCACACATACACCAATAAACAGGAAACAAAACCTCAATGAGATGATACGTTTACTATTGCTGTTTTTCATTGTATGCTCTTTCTTAAAATGTTGGGGACACCAACTCATCATGGTCATTATTTGGTCAGGAAAAGTATCTGGCTTCTCCTGGAGATTTTAGTGACTTGCTATCACTAATCCATGTTCTTCCCATGGTGAACATTATAGATGGTTCTGAAGAGTTGAGTTATTCCCAACAACGGGGAGAAGGATGCCAGTTCTTTACTTGGGTTTCAGAGCTCTGGTACATGCGTGCCATCTGAGTGAAGTGACCGTATTTCCCAGTCCTTCAGTGGAAACAAATATCTGGTGGTCATTATTAACTTCAAGGTGGCAGACATGGTAAACTCAATGATAGTTCTAGTTTATTGAGAAACTACTCTAAGGAATGCATTATTTTATATCATCTTCTTTACAGTCCCCGAAAGGACATTCTTATTTAGCTGAACAAGTAAGAAAACTAAAGTTCAGCGAACCTGTGACTTGCCCAAAATGTCATGGAAAACAGGACCCACTCGTGAGAGAGAGCAAAGGCCGCACTCTGTGATCTGGTCACTTGAAGTGAGCAAACACAGGAACAAAAAACAGCCTTATTTGTTTGCTGTCCATGACCTAAAATTCATATTCTGATGCTCTTGCAAGTGTTTTCTGGAAAAAAAAATCACTGTTCCTGCCTCTCAGCTTCTGGCTCATCAAGGCACAGCAGGGCAAGGTTAAGCAAGCATCTATTGAAGGGTGACACACAGGAGGGCTTCCTGTGCCCTCTTGTCTGTCTTATCTCCTGGTGACTTCAGCTGCTGTGTCTCTCCCTTTGGTTCAGGAAGTGAAGCTGGGAGGAAATGAACAGGGAAGGTGATAAAGGGTACAGGGGACACATAGGCCAAAATTAAGGGAATCTGTTTTCACTCTCTGGTCTGGCCAAGCTAAACTGTGTTGCGGCCCTATCCTTTTCCAATCTATTTTATTATTCATCTGCAGGCCACCTGAAATGCAGAACATAGAAGAGAGACTATCCTGGAATTTGGGGTTCTAATCTTATGGCTGTTGTTTGAAAGTTGCTTGACTTTCTTTCTTGATACTGTCACCCATCTGTAAAGGATATTAGCCACCATCTATATCATCTAGTATTTGGGCACAATGATACAAAAGCAGCTTTGTAAACTCTATTTTCTCTGAAGGAAGAAGACTTCTAATAGACTCCAGCTGCAATTTGGGTGATTTAAAAGCATTAGTCCACTTTCACAATTTTATTTTTGTTTTTCTAAATTCCATTAGGGGGCTGGGTTTCTTAGACGACCTTTTTGTTCTCACAGAGAGTCTAAGAATATAAAAGCCAAGCCTCTGACATGTATCCATGGTCCACCATGGCGGTGTGGCTGGAACATTGTGGCTAAGGAGAAGAGTGACAGGTTGATGGGAAAATGTGGACAGAAGGCTTATCTTCCAGGGCCTTGAGTAGAGTGTGGAGGGAAGCTGGATATTTCCCAAGTGCAGTGGCATACAAAATAGTTAAAGCAAATAGTTTTTATTTGTCCCTAGCAAACGCATAAAGGGGAAGTTTGGAGGAAACAGGGGCCTTCTCCATCTAAAAGCTTTGGCCAGAGAAAGCTAATTCATTAGGCCACCAACAGCTTGATGACTCAACTTCTAACTCTCCTGCCATCCCCCCACCCACAGGTGGTGCTTGTGTGCAGATCTCTACTGGAGTTTTTTCCTTTTACCACTTCGTAACTCCTGGGGTTCCCACAAGTCTGCTTCACCCAACAGAAAAAGTGTAAAGAAAAGGTGAAAGAGGAGATTCAAATGTGCTTTCAGGAGATCCGCTATCCTCAGGGTACATGAGGAATTTCCTGTGGTAGGCTGAGCAGGTGCCTTCCAAAGGTGGCCATTTCCTGATCCACGGAACCTTTTTTACATGCTACCCTAATCGGCAAAAAGGACTATGGGAATGTGATGAGGGCATGCAGTTATCTAGAAAAAGTAGAAAAGATAAGACAGATTCTCCCCCAGAACCTCCAGAAGGAACCAGCCCTGTCAACCCATTGACTTAAGCTCAGTGAAACTGATTTCACACTTCTGGCTTCTAAACTCTAAGAGAAAATCTGTTTGATCTTCAGCCACTACTTTTGTGGTAATTTGTTGCAGCTGCAATAGGAGATGACTACATCACCCCCCCTTCCCATGCTTTTCCTCAAATTACACGGTGGGTGGACCTTAGGCCTGTTCGTGTTCAGGAGGATGCAGTGTTTTGGCAACTGGAGCATGGTACTGAAGCCCCCCAGAACTGTTCTGGTTCTCAAGGAGAGGGTGATCTGGCTGTGACATCTGTCACCCCACTGATCACCAGAGTCGATTTGGCTGACCTGGCTGACTAGGTGGTGTCCCTTTCCTCCCCCCCCCCATGTGAGTCCCTCCTAAAGCTGCACGCTGGGTTGCAGAGGATGGCCACCTCCAACAGAGGAGGATCATTCCTTGGTCAAGAGCATACAAGTAGCTGTGCTCCCCTTCTAGAACCTCCCAACTGTTCCGGTCCAATTTGAAAGCATGCCTGTTTGGGTGGCCACGGGTAGGTCATGGCCCCTCACTCTGTCCTCCCTGGTACATAGAAGAGATAATACCTACCTTGCAAGATGATTGTCACTCTTAGAGACAGCGTGGTAAGATATAAGACAGACTCCTGACCCCCAACTGGCTCTCCTCTATTTTATTGGAGAACTCTAGAATCAGGCAGCTTACAGTCTATTGACCAAGGCATTTTGCATTTGAATCCAGATAGGTTGGAATCCTCTAGACGAGGGGGCCCAGGCACAGGCAGAAGGGGAGATGTTGCAGAGTGAGCTGCTTTCACTATGCCGGGCCATTCTGACCCCAGGATTCTTGCTGGCACCATTACCAATTCATCTCTGTGCTTGTTGTGGCAACCCGGACAGGCCAAGCTTAGGGCGAGAAGAGGGAGGAGATATGAAAGGGCCCCAGTTGCCTGAGGCCCCACCCTCACAGTGCTATTTGTGGGCGGGAATGGGGACTCTGTGCCCCTAGATTTGGGATCTGATTCCGAGAGACTTCTGGAGCAGCTGGACATGTCCAGAAGAGAACATCCTGGAAAAGGGCTGATGGCCTCGAGACAACACGTTGTTAAACAAAACAAAACAAAACAAGCATTCTGTAAATGTCACTTGAGGAACTAACTTATAAGTTTCATGTTTAGGAAAATACTACCTGTCAGAAAAACAAGTGCCATATAAGGAATTCACTAACTAGCCAGGGCAGGCAGGCGTCTGGACACACCTTTTCTGCAGGGTGATTCATTCTCAGGGAGGGGCTTGATCAGAAACAAGGACAGCTTGCTCTGTTTCACTTGCCTCAGGCTTCAAGAAGGGGTGTTTCCCCTTCAGTGAGGGCCTCTCAGCTGTCCGGGGCCATCCTTGTTAATCTCTCCCTGGTCAACACAAATTTCTCCTGTCTCCAAGAAGCAGCTTCACCCACAGGTCCCATTGTTGGTTTGGAAAGCTTAATGCTACGATCTAGAATATTGGAGCTGGGGATATGCTCAACATTCAGAGGCTTAACGCTCCACATGAACAAATCAGGTCTTAGTAGGTGGCTTGCCGAAGATGACCAGCCAAAGAGTAATAGGTCAAGGACTAGCTCTGCACTCTAAGAAATCCTACAGCATGCTAAGCCATCACTTCAGAACTTTTAGACATTAATGCTAAAATGCATTAGTGTACAATTTATCAAATTAGCTCATTTTACCAAGAATAGAGTAGGTCTGAAGAGCTGAACGTGCTTTTTGAGGCTAGGATGATGTTTGTGAAGGGAACAGAGATCTAAGGGCAAGGGGCAGGGTGTGGCTTTTGCATAGACAGAGCACTGTGCTGAAATAGATCTCTTTCCTGTTCCAATTCTGGCCATAGTCTTGTTGAGTGGCTGAATTTCTGGTGTCCTTGTTCTCAGGCCATTTTTCATTTTATTAATTTTTTTTCATACATGTCCTTTAATAGTTTCCTCTATGAGAAGCAACATATCCTTTTTTTAACAAAAGTCTCAGGTCATGAGATGTCACACAGGTCCAGAACTGGAAGGTAAAAATGAAATACTTCACTGAGTCAAAAGGTGCTATACGATAACACCTGGAACCTCCTACCATGGTGCTTGCAGGCTAAGGAGGGTTAAGCTATAGCAAGTTATCTAATGTGAATGTTAGCAAAGACAAAGTAGAAAGCAAGTTTGCGGTCCAAGAGACTATGGAACAATGGTCACGTGGGCCCAAGGGGCTGCTTGGGCAGGCAAAGGTCTAAGTGGCTGTAGGTAAAGTGAAATAAAATGCAATCAGTAAAGAGAGAATCCAAGCTACAGGGACAAGCAAATGGTGATGGCTCAGGCTCCCCCCTTGTTACCTTCACAAACCCGACCAGCAGCTGCTCAAATCAAGCTGCCTGCTCCTACATCACATGCTGCTGCCTTCCCGGGACCAGTTCTGGGGCTGCCCAAGGTGTCCTGTGATTGAGGATAAAGTTCAGACAACGTGTGACTGGTTGTTGCTAGTTGTTTTGAATGAAGGACATTTCCACTCAAATCACACGTAAGACACTGATTTGCTGCAGCTTCAGAAGGAAGAGGCATACATTCTACACGCTACAGACTTTTCATGGATACTACGCTTTCCCAAAACGAAACCGTAGGTGCTACTTAATACACTGAACCAGTTTTTCCCTGTGCCTACACTGAGTCTTCAAAGAGGTTAAGTCACTGTCCATCAGTCCTTGTCTAATGAAACTCTCGCAAAAATTGTCCACTTAAATGTCATTAACCTCATGTAGGCACTAAGCACTGAAAAATGTGTTTAGTGCTACTTAGAAACAAAATTTAATTTCAATTGATGTGGATTTAAATAGCAATATATAGGTAGTGGCTACCATACCAGAAGGCACAGTTCTAATGTCACAGAGCTGGTGTGCAACAGGTCTCTCTGCCTTTAGATCTTTTATTTTGCCCCTGCCTTCTAGGTCAAGGTGGGCTTCTCCATGGAACAAGAGGCTTACAGTGGCTGGTGCCTGGAAAGGAGGAGAGCAGTGGCTAGAGATGTCCTGTAAATCTCACTAGCAGTAAGGGCTTCCCTAAGATGAAAGAGGACTAGAGACATTCATTCGTTTATTTTTTGCTTAAGGAAATGTAAATGTCCACCAAGGTTTAGGTGCACACTAGCCGCCGGTAGTTGCTATGTCTGCTGATTAGGTTTCTAAAGATGAATGGAATATAGTAGAACGTGAGCTCAAAGGTGAGAGAGCCGTTTGTCACTGATAAAAATCTCCAGTCTCCTTTAACAACTACTGTACCTTGGGCCGCAGAGATGTGTGCGGTGACAACCTCACTAAGAGCAGCAATAGCATGGCTGTGCTCTCTCAGCCCCCACATCCAGGCTCCCCACTGGTAGCTTCATTGCCTTGGAATGCAAGCTTGTTTTTCTTCACAACTCATCCCAGGAAGGTGCAGTCCTCACGGCTAGGTGGATAAGCACAGGGGCAGCTTCAGTTGGTTGAGACGCCCAAATTCTCTAGAGAAAAAGCCTGAACTTTCTCTACCATCTGTGTAATGAAAACTTGGTCCGCGCTTCCACAGGTGTCATGCATTCTCCACAGACCACCTGGTTATAGTCTGTGTTAAGCAGTCTCACCTGCCCCTATCTCCCTGTGGCCCGTGAGCACCTGTATCTGTATGTGGGCATGCAAGCATGCATCAAATGGGACACTAATGATGATTGAGATACAGAGTTATTTAAATCTTCATAACACTTGAATAGAGTCAGAAGGGGACTCAAGTCTATAAATAACTAATCTTCAAAGAAAGGGGAAATAAAAGGCATGGCATTTAGGGTGAAGAAGGAGTGACTGTTAACTAGGCAGAATCAAGACCAACATATTGGAAGAGTAGCCTTGGGAGGGTGCCTAAAACATTTCAGGTTAGCAACATGGCAAAAGTAAAGAACCAGGGATTAGAGAGTTACAGAGAAATCTAGCATTGGACTGGAAGATGGGGCTTTAAGATGGGGCAGTGCCAAAGAGCCAAGCAGAAGGTAACCTGGGGTCTGACTACCAGGCTAAGGAGTTTGGGCCTAACTTTGTAATCAGCAGAGTGTCACTGATGGTGGTTGAGTTGTAGAATAACAGCATGAAGAGGATTTGATACGATTCTTCTAGTGACACAAAGGTGGGTCATGATGGTAAGAAGGTGATATTAGGAATGAGTTAAGGGGCGATTTGGGCATCCCAGGGAAGAGAGGCTGGGCTCTGTCTGTGAACAAAAATGGAGGCTAAGGATAACAAGTAGTAATCATGTGTCTCCTGACTTGATTAAGTGAAGGGAGAGGGTCAGAGGCAAAACCAGTCCTGCGAATCAGAGCCCGATTACCAAAGAAATAAAGATATCATTAAAAAAATATGAAGTCCAGAGGAAAAGTTGGTTTAGGAGAAAAATGTGATCATCCTTATTAAAAAAAAATACCCATCAAACAACAAAGTGGAAAATGGGCACCAAGAGCAGGACGTCGGGCAGAGAGAGAAGGTGGGTGGTGGTGTTGCTCTCAGGGTTGGACAGGAGATTGTGGAGGTCACAAGAATTTATGAACAAACCAAATAATAATAAGAAGCAAGGGAAAATAATTTCCAAGTAATATAGAAGAGAGGTGGAGGAAAGGAGGCTCAGGTCACAAGCAGAAGGGCAAATGCAGCAGAGCCTGAAGAGAAACATTATACGGGTTGATTAGTCAGGTGGCTCCACACATCCAGGCCGTGTGCTTGCAGACCTGTGGGTGAAGATTCCAACATGACCCTTACTTTTGCAGAGTTTAGAAGTCAGTGGGAAAGACAGATGAAGCCAATAACCAAGGAAACTAATAAACAATTACAAGTAATACTGGACAGGGCTGTAGCTTCATGGTAGGGTACTAATGTACCTGTGTCCCTAACATCTCAGAGATGAAGGAATAAGTGAAACAAATAAAACATCATTTAAAGCTACGAGTGAAATCTGGATGCTGTAATAAGAGGTTATTGAGGGTGCGTGACACATTCTTTTAGACAGCTAGCTGCCCAGGGAAGACCTCTGATTAGGGATGTTCTTTGAGCTGAGGTATGTAAACTAGAGGAGCCTGATCATATCAGAAAAGGGTATCATCTTTCCAGTAGAAGGAAGAACAGGCAAAGCTGCTAAAACATGAAAGCACTTGGTACACTGGAGGTACTGGAAGATGGGTAAGGGGACAGGGGCACTGAGGATGGGAAGAAAGGGGTATGAGATAGAACTAAGAGGGTAGGTGGTGTTGAATAAGCACTTCTCTCTGAGCAGGCTCTGTATGCCAGTGATTTCCGGAAAGAGAGACATTGCACAGGTTGATTCATCAAGTGGTCTACTTATCTGGCTCTTGCACTTGGAGAAGCTGGTGAGTGAGCCTGGATTGTGTAGGTTGTGGCAATGAAACTCAGACTTTATAGTAGAGCAAAAGTATGAATCCAAAAACAAAGAACTAGAACTGAAGGCAGGATTGGGAGAAGGATTCAGCCACTGGACCTGATGGGTGGTCATAAAAGGAAGAGAGGAGAGAGATGACCAACATGGAAGTGTTGCGGGTCTGCGGACTCCACAGAGAAACATGGCGGGAAAGGGGAAGAAGGAGCTGGAGAATCTTGGGTGTCCCACCTGAGACCTTCCTCATCTTGGGCATGTAGGTACCATGCTGATAGTCACAAGTTTGCCTTCTTGTATCTGAAGTCAAAGTAAAAAATGGAACATCGAACTCCTACTCAAATATGTGCCAAAGATCCAAAGTAGGAGGCTGGCATTCTTGTTGAAACAGAAGACTGGAGCAGAAGCCACTCGTATGTTGGTCCCATTTCTGGTAGCATGGCTGGCCTTTGCAGCTCCTACTAGATGGCAAGACCCAGGCATGGGACGGATTAGGAAAGCCTCAGGCCTGGGTAGCTAGCTAGGAAGAGAGTGTGCCATCTCAACTGTCACTTCAGACAGTGTGCCTGACTCATGGGTGTTGACAATTGCAGTATAATTTTAATTATACTAGACACTGTTTCATAATACATCATGTCAAGCCATATTTTGTAAAAGACCATGAAGCTTTAATAGTTGTCTGCTTCGAGAGAGCACTCTGCTTTTAAATCTCAGCTGAAGTTGGGTGTGTGAGATCTGGGTTATAATTAGAAGAGTTGTAAAGTCACTAGAAACACTGTAAATGCCAAACAAAAAAGGAACTCACTGACATATAGAGCCTACTCAGAGAGAAGTGCTGAGGCAAGCCTCTGCAGCCATCTGGGGACTTGGAACTGTTTTACAAAGCCACGGTCTCCAAGGAGGTAGAATTCACCTCCCTTGCCTCTCGGGAGGCTCAGGCCTCTATGCTGGAGTCTTTGAGGGAAACTCAGGGACAAACCTATGGAGAAGGCCAAGGAAGGCACAGTGCCTGTGTGCTCTAGTTGAGCAAGAATGGCTTCTCCTGCTTTCTGTAAAACTCTGGCATTGCCTGAGAGCTTCAAACAATGCTTGCACCTGCCTCATGCCTAGGCTCGCATGTCAGATCTTCACTTTGGGGCCAGAGCTAAAGAACTGAAAACCATCTCTGTGGCAAGCTAAACAGTGCAACACTCCCTGCCCTCAGAAGATGTCCATCTCCTAATCCCCAGAGCTTGGGATATTGTTACCTTGTGTGGCAAAATGCGCCCTGCAGATGTGATTACATTAAGGATGTTTGGATGAGGAGATCATCCTGGATTTTCTAGGTGTGGATGGCATGGTTGCAAGTCCCCTTATTCTAAGAGGAGGAGGAGCCAAAGAAGAGACAGCCAGGTGACACTCGAGGGAAAGATGGAGAAGATGCCCTTGAAGAAAGAGGGAGGGGCTACACATCCAGGAGCACCACCTCTGACTAGAAGGGCCAGGAAATGGATGCTCCTTCACAGCCCTCAGAAGAAATGCAGCCCAGTCAATACCTTGATGTTGGCTCCAGGAGACTGATTGTGGGTTTTGATCTCCAGAAATGTGAGAGAAATGACTTGTTCGTTTTAACCCAGAAAGAATGTGGCAATTGATCAGAGCAGCCCTAGGGAACTAATACTGTCTCCCTAGGTGGAGCTGATGGCCTGCCGCAGGTAAGAATCAAGTTGGGGAAACTTTTCTTTCAAAGTGCTGCCACGGACCCGCAGCATCAACATTGCCAGAAAGGTCATCACAATACAAGATAGACATAAAATTCATTTGGAACTGTTTTAGCAAAAGCAATTCTAGGCAACAAAGGCAAGCCAGGAGCATCACAATCCCTGATTTGAAATTATACTGTAAAGCTACTAGGACAAAAACAACATGAGAGTCTACGGAGATGGCTCAGTAGATTAAGCGCTTCCCTGACAAGTGCAAGGGCCTGAGTTCAATCCCTGGTTCTGAAAAACAAACATGAAACTGGGAAAAAAAACCCAAGGATCAATGCAAGAGGTTAGAAGATGCAGAAGCTATTCCAAGCCACCTTATCTTTCACAAAGGGGACAAGTACCTTTACTGAAGAAAGAAAGCTCCAATAAGCGGTGATGGAAAAAAATGGCTTCCCATGTGCCAAAGACTAGATCCATATTTCTCACTATATACTAAACTAAAATCAAAATGGATCAAAGACCTAAACAAAAACTAAAACAAATGCTAAATCTGATGGAAGATAAAATACGTAGAACTCTTGAAGACATAGGTGTAGACAAGGACTTCATGAGCAAAACCCCAACTGCACAGGAAATACCACGAAGAATCAACATGTGGGATGTTATCTTATTAAAAAACTTTTGCATAGCAAAACCAGCCACCAACAGAGTGAAGAGACAGCTCACAGAGTGGGGAAAAAAAATTTCCTGGATGTTCCTCAGAAAAAGACTAATATCTAGACTATATTAAGAACTCAAATCAGACCTCCCAAATTTAAAGACTCAATCCAAAAATGGGCATCTGAAATAAACAGACACTTCTCAGGAAAGAAGTAGAAGCAGCAAATAAACATGTGAAGAAGTTCAGCAGTACTGGTCATTTGAGAGGTGCAAAATGAACCAATGCCAAGGTTCTGTCTCACTCCAGGAAGAGTGGCTGTTATCAAGAAACCAGCCAGTGAAGGCTGAGGATTTAGCTCAGTGGGGTAGCACCTGCCTGGAAAGTGTGAGGTCCTGAGTTCAATTCTCACACCCCCCCAAAAAGAAATCAATCAATATCAAATGCTGGACAGGCTGAGGGGGGAAAAGGAACCCTTCTCCACCGTGGGAGTGTAGACTGGTGCTGTGGAAATCAATGTGGAGATTCCTCAAAAAATTAAAGCTAGAGGTCCCATTTGACCCAGCTATTTCCCTTCCTTGTATCTTTCTGAAAGAATTAAAGGCATCACTGCGATGATACATGCATGCCCATGTTTATAGTGGCACAGTTTGCAATAGCTAGGTCTTGGAAACATCTCAAATGCCCTTCAACCAATGAATGGACAAAGATGTGTGAGGGGGTTATACAGCAAGGTAGTACTCTGCCATATAAAAGGATAAGCTTGAGACTTTTCTAGGCAAATAGATGCATTTTGAGACTATAGTGTTAAGTGAAATAAATTGGAAACACGTATTTAATTATTGCATTGTTTCTCTGGTGTGGGAAACCAAAAGGGTAGATGTGGACCAAAATGTGTTAATAGATATTGGGAAATAAGAATAAAATGTTCCAGGGGGCGGGGAGATAGCTCAGTAGAATAAGCTCTTGCCTGGCAAGCGCAGGGTCCTGAGTTCAATCCCCGGTTCTAAAAAAAAAAAGAATAAAATGTTCAAATAGGAGGGAGAACAAGGGAAGAAGGAGGAAAGGAAGGGAAAGTAAAAAAAGGGAGAGACTAGAAGGAAAAATTGGAAACAAAGTTTTTTTAAATAAGGAGGGAAAGGGGTTGAAGGAAGGGGAAGGGGCTGGGATAGATCATGTGCAGCAGACATTCCCAAGGATGATTGTTATCATTGTGTATATCTAAAGTATAGCAATAAAAATTAATTTAAAAAACCAGGATTGAAGGCCCTGTCTTAGACCTCCCAGATGATTCGAATGCACAAAGTGCTGAGTAGCCAAATAATGATTTTCCATAGGTAACTTTTAAAATAGGTTTGCTGGGGGGATGCTGGTCTTAGAAGCATCTGAAGAAATTTTAATGTGAAATGAGAGCCAGTAATCTAGGGAAAAGTATTGTGCTGAGTCCTGGTCCTACCACTTGCTGCACATCTTAAGGAAACTCAGCTGAAGTCCATAGCACTTGTCCAATAGCAATGGTTGTTCTAACTTCGAAGGCTGACATGAAGGCCAAGAGGGGTAATGGACCTAAAACACTCTAGCACCTCCATAAGTGATACATACTATGGTTAGTATTAATCACTGTGTTATTCACCTTCCCAAGGCTGTGACAAATACTTAAAGTAGATTAATTTAAGAGGAAAGGTTTATTTTGGCTTATTGTTTCAAGGGTTTAGTTCATGGTCAATTGGCTACAGGTGGTGATTTCCATGTAGTGGAACAAATGGCAAAAGAAGGCTGTTCACCTCACAGCAGCCTGGATACAAAGAAAGAAAATAAGGCTCCGGTGCCAATACCCCCGTCGAGGTCCAGCCCCCCAGTAACCTAGCTTCCTTCCACCTGGCCGCACACCCTAAAGGATCCACCAGCTTCCCTTGGAGTCACAGGCTGGCAAGAAAGCCTTCAGTGCCTAGACCTTTGGGGATACTTCCAAACCATAGCAATCATCTTATCTGCAGATGAAATCCAATCAGAAAAATCAGAGATGAGACTCTGGTCTTGCAGTACCTGGAAAGAGATGTTTGAAGTGAAGAGGGGGAATCTTCTCTTACCTCGTGGTAATTCCTAGAGTATGGGTACAGAAAGTTTATCTGGAAACAAAAAAGGAGATCACCAAGGATTCTTTAAGTGTTAGACTGACTTAATATTGTTTAAGCTGCTTTACAACTCTAGAGAAAGTACACTATAACTTGTAGGCTTTGTCTGCCTAGATGTGCAAATCTATTCTCTCCAGAAAAAGAGAGAACCCTAAAGTCACTTCTCTAATGCTCTTTAAACTGCTTTAATTGGATGAAACATTTGCCATATGTTGCTTTTGCATTTGCATGAGAATCATTTTATCTTTGAGAAAGTGTCTGTTAGCCTATGGTTTGTCCAAAGCCTGCTCCCTTCAGTAGTTCTAGATAGATCTGATCTAGATTCTATGTCATATTTGTTTTTCCTTTTGGAGCATGAACAAAGAAGAGGGGGGAAAGAGAAATATATGGAACTAGGAGAATTTGTGTATTGACAATAAAAAATAATTTATTTTTCACTTCCCCAAGCACTTTATTCATATTGTTTTTTTTAATTCCTATTATAACAGTAGTCATTATCTTGTGTGTCCTAGCTAATTGTGTGTCTTCCTTTCCATTACGTGGTGAAATCTTTTGTGATTGTGAAAGTGCTTTTTTGCTCACATAGCTTCATATTCCTAGCACCTGGCACAGAAATCAGCACTTAGAGGTAAATAAGGATCTCATGTACATGAGCAAAGCTGGTTCCATCCTGGATATACCAAACTTGGCCCTGGACTAGGTACACCCACCTCAGCTAGAAGCAGTCAGGGTTCAGCGTATGATCTTACCCCAAACTCATTGATCAGATTTATTCATCTTCTTCTACAAGTTGCCCCAAGGGGTTCTGCCCGCTTGCTCAGCCAGTTGTCAGTTTGGGGCAGTGGTTCTGCTATCAGGGATGAATAAAATTTAGGAGGAGAAAATTGAATCACTTTCCATTTTAAGATTCAGTTATAAGTGCCACATGGAGAAAGTTGTCTCAACAGCGGTGTTTCCAAGACTCAAGAGGGACAGATTGCACTTCTCGGGTAGAATACCGTCTTTGACTTTGGGCGGCAAAGTTATTTACTGAGCTTAGCTAAGCAGCAAGAGTGGTTCATTCTCTCAGTCCAGCTCTACAGCCAAAGGCCTTTTTGCTCTGCTTGACTCTAGCTTGGGCTCACAAGGAGGTTCCGACACAGTTACTATTGGCTGAAGCCCAAATCAGATGACAGCCCAGTGAAATCATGATAGTTTAATCATACAATTTAAATCCCTATTTGAGACATCCAGCGTTTGAATTGTCAGGGATACTTTCCCCGTATCCTTCATAAGAGCTAAAGACAAAGAAAGACAAGCAAAAATTTGGGGGGAACTTCTTAGCCACAACGTCTTTAAAAGGAGAAGAGGCTGAAATACGTGAGGCACTGCAGGTTTGAATCTAGAGTTACAGAACTCTAGATTCAAAAAAATATTTGCAAAGAGCTTTAACTTCTTCATTAGAAAATAATGATTTTGTTTTGTCTGAGGCATGCTTCAGTTCTTCCTAATAAATATCCAAGTCTATCTGTAAAAGAATGAGGGTTTTGTTTACTTTCCCAACAAAGAGATTAAACAACTCAGTAGAGTAAATAAAGAATGAGCTTAGCTGACTTTCCAGTTGAGGGAGCCCATCTCGTGGAGAGTCTGCAAGCCCAGAGGCTTCCACGGCAGAACGTGAAGGAAGTATAAGCAGCCAGGGCCCCGGATGCTGCCAGGAGTGGCCAGCCCTGTGGAGACTAGAAGCTGAATGCTCAGAGAAGTCACACACAGCCACATTCTCGCAACATCATTGGACAAACACAACAATTTGGGGATATAACTGGGTTTATTCATATTTCATACAGGCAAGGCAAATTTTTCTGCCTAAAACTATAGACTTTAACTTATCCATGGAAATGAATACTGTGACTATTTCCACTCTTTGTGTTTACCCATGAGATGAAAATTCTGACTGTGTCTGTGTACACAGCCCTGTGTATCTGTGTAATAAACAAAACAGAAACGAGTTCAACTCTTACTTACACTTACTTGGAAATTATCTAGTTGGTGACAACTGAAAGAAGCAACTTTAAATCAGAGAGAGAGAGACAGAGAGAGAGAAAGAGAGAGAGAGAGAGAGAGACTGAACCAGTCATCTTTTCTATTATCAGGCACATATTTTCATGAGACTATAAATAATTATATTTACAGATCTTAGATTTTTTGAAATAGAAATAAAAATCCATGTATTTTGAAAAAAAAAATCCCAGAGTTCAGAATTTAATTAGTTGATTACGTAAAATAAGACTCTGTGTTCTTCAGAGAGGTGATGACTCATGGCAGGACCCATCTTGCTTAATTCATTTTGCCCTAGTCAGAACCAGAGTCTCTCCAGCAGACTGCCCCAGCCTTGAGACTGGCAGAAGGTACAAGGATCGCCGATGCTAGCTTCCTGCTCAGTTATATCTTCAGGCCGTCCTGTGCCAGATTTCTTCATGCTGTGGCAGTCACCAGTGGCGCTCTTCTCTGGAAAGGTAGGGAGGCCAGCGGGCAGGCTAGCTGGCATCCTTTCAACTCCACCTCCCACAGTAGCAAGTTGATTTAGTAAACACAAAAGTCCTCTGTTCAGCAGTGTTCTGTGTCTGTACAGTACGATTTTATTACTTTCCACGAGCCAGGTACTTTCCATGCATTTTTTTCCCATTTAATCTTCACAACAAATAAATATTAGTAGATTTGGCTCCTCCATTTTTCAAGTGAAGAAATTGAAATTTAGATTTTGTGTAACTTGCCCCATGATTGGGATTGAAACCCAATCTGTCCGCCTTTGCAGCCTCAGCGTTCTGGTCTGTACACCTGTACACTTTGCTTTAGGCCAGGGTTTTGAGCTCCAAGCAGGACACAGACTTTTTTCCTTTTGTAGGGGAAGGTTTGGAAGTCTTTTTTACTAAAAAAATAAATATTTAAAAATCATATCAAAGTTGGCAGTTTACTGGTGAGCCAGGAGAAATAGGTATTTTGCAGTGTTGGGGTTCAAAAAGACATTTTTAAAAGGCAAATTCCATTTTGCTACCAACTTCAGCTAGATAATCAAAGCCATGATCCCATAGACTAGAATGGAAAAGCCCAGTGCTCTGTTCACTGAGTTGAAACTTCTGGCAAGAACTGGCCAGATAACTTGGTTACCTAGGGAGAAGTCAGCCAGTTATGGTCTTCTCCTTCCCAGGGCAATCCCCTTCCACCTTCCCTCTTCCCTGCCTCGCATCACACCTATCTGGATCTCTAACTGTGCTTAGTGACACTGCTCTGCTCTACTTCTTGATGATCAACTTCCATCAACTCTGTCTATTAAGTTGACTAACAGTAAAGGCTGCAATTTCTCACTTTAATGTAAGAATACCATCTCCTGCATGTTTATACTGTAGGGAAATTTCCTTGATGCCTGGCTGGCCAAATAGTTCAGCAGATTAAAGCACCTGCAAGCAGGCTCAGGGGCTGGGGGTTTAATCTCCAGGCCTGCTATGCCAGACCCGCCCCTGAGCACGCTGGGATGGCAATTGAGACTGGGCACGGTGGCACATGCCTGTAATCCCAGCTCTTGGGAGGCTGTAAACAGGCAGATAAGTAGGAGTCTGATCTAGTAGTGAGGCCCTGAACACCCTGTTGACACTTCCCTAAGATTAAAAATAAAAAAAGACTTGATGCCTTGTTTTCTGAAATCTAGTATTCCCAACACCTGTAAATCCTACTTTGCCTCAGATAAGATAGGTCTTTGAAGTAATGAACAATTTTGAATGATGAATTAAAATTTGGTGTTTCATTAATTTAATTTTGAGGCCATTTTCTTGAATACAAGTGTTGGGAGACCTGTTCTAAGTATGTTTCAGAGATATCAGAAAATTCAACAATAACTGAAATGCAATAATAAAAAATCTGGAAGCTTTCGATATTATATCTCCTATAATTGAAGTTGAACCATTTTTTTCCCCTCTTCCCTGCCTTCCTCCCAGAACAAATATATGTTAAGCAGTAAAGTTTGACCTTGTCTATTCTACTGGAATGATAGTCAGGATAATAGAGGGACCAGAGGCCTACTACGTGGTTTCAGTTTCAAAGCTGCAGCCACCTCTTACTAGTTGTGTGACTCCAGGAACCATTTCGAGATCGCTGCTCCTTCATGTCTCCATCTGTACAGCTAGGGAGACCATGCTTGTTCGAAGTCATTTTTTTTCCCCCACTAGAATTGCTGGAATACAGCAGTGCTCACTGATTATTATTCTTAGAAGGGGAGAGAAATATGGTAATTTTTGAAGTTTAGATGGAGGCAAAGTACAGGGAGATTCATTAAAAGGCATTTTGGAGCCCCACTGGAGCACATTTGTACCTCCTTCTCTGTAATCTTTGTCGCATGTTGTACAGAGCAACCCAGCTCAAGGTCATACATGATGATGAAATAGAAGGACTGAAGCGGATTCTCTTTAAATGGCAATGCATTATTAAAGACAAAAAAGTATGTCTGCTCCTTCTTCCGAGTGCATAGCCACACTCTCACAGCAAAGCACGCGGCCAAGGACAACTTCCATTTCAAGATAATTGCACTACTAATTTCTGTTAATTCATTGAAAGGAACAGTTGCTGCCCATATTGGTTGACCCATTTTGCATGCCTGTGTCTGGTAATCTGAGCACCACCTTTGAAGCTAACCACATGCATTGTAACAACCATTGTTAAACTCCTATCACCTTGTTTTGAAATTCTGTATTGTTTCGTTGTTTTTGAATTTTCTCTTTAAAATTAAAATTTATAAAACAAAGGTAGGCATTCTTAGCCTTATTGCTGTTTCTGGGAAGGCAGGATCTCAACACCTGAACCCACTCAGAATTGCTTGACTCTGAGAGCTGTGAGAGGCTGCAGGTCTAGCCAGATGGGAGGAAAAGCCCTTCGGCTGCTAGACGGGAGCCAGCCAGGTCTGCTGAGCGTGGCTTTGCCTCGTCTCAGAGTTGGCATGACCTCCTCGAGGGAGGGCAAAAGGCGGTTACCCAACAGGTGGGTGAGGTGTTGTAACCCAAAGCCAAGAGTTTCCAAAACCCCAAACAGTTGTCAAGTACAGATGACAAGCACCACAAAGCGCAGCTGCCTCCTCTCCCACCCACGCCTAGCGTGGCTGCCGTGTCCTTGCAGAGCTCCCTGGCAGGGAAGCCGCAGCTGCTCTCGGCCCGCGGCATCCCAGACAGAGGAGCACTGTTCTTTCTCTAAGCGGACGCTTCTCTGCACGAGCCGTGAGGGACAGAGTGACCTGGGAGAATCATCTGAGCTGAGGAACACCATCTCCATGATTTAAGGCAGCATAGCCATGGTACGCGGTGGAGCTGGGCAGACGCTGTCCCACTGTGTCTCTCCAGTGCCCAACACTATCTGGGTTATGAGTTAGGCGGCCACACATCCAGTCATGCTAATTATGCCCCTTCCACCTCAGAACTGTAGTAAGTTAGGCAATAACTTATGGCATCTTTAACTGTAGCAATGGGTCATAAACCATGGGGTTTGTGTTCCTTTTCTGGCTAGCAGAGAGATGGAAATAAAGAAGAAATACAAGGCAGAACTTCTTAGGTGAATAGCAACCAAATCAAAATTGTATTCAAAGGACGCACTGGGCTCTGTTCCACTGGTATCAGCAGCTTGGTGGAGAGCGGTAGCAGCAGTGAGTGGAACAGCAGTAGCTCGGGGAACTCTCCTGTGCTTGTAACAGGGCATCAAACAGGAAATGGCTGGAGCTCAGGGAAGCAGGCTCTGCCTTGAAGTGAGAATTTCAGCAAGAGCCAGCTGGGGTAGGAGGGAGAACTGAGGTAGACCTGAGGTAAACAGAACAGGCAAGAGCAGTGGGGAAGGTGCAGTTGGTGAGTGCACCAGCCCAGGGAAGCCTCCGATGCTCCAACCATGTGCCTCCCATTTCATCCTCAGAGCAGCTTCACAGAACGGGCATCAGGTCTTCAGAAGAGATGAAGACTCCAAGGATCAACATAATTTAAGCAACTGAGTTTTTGAAGTCCTGAGCTTATTAAGTCAGGACATGGCAGAGCAATGACTAGGTCCTTGATAATCTGGATGGAAAAGTCTAGGCCCTATCATTTCCACCACACTGCTTGAGAACTAGAGAGTTGTTCAGACCAACACCTCTCAGGAAAGGTATCGGTTCAGAGTAACTAGAGGATCTGATGGGTTTTTGGTGGGCAAGAAACTGGGCATGGCTGTGGGAGAAGCCCAGGAGAGACTGAAAAGGCAGGCAGGGCCAGGACATAGAGGCTATAGGCACTGGGATAAAGAGGACTTGATTCTGAGGGCAATGGGTAGAGAAGAGGGCCTCCCTACAACTCAGATTTTAGAAGAGTCATTTTGGTAGTTGGTGGTGGCTGGAAGTGGGGAAAGACAGACATTTTCTTAAGAGGCTAGTCTGGAAAGAAATTTTTCAAATGTGTGGAAAATACCTCATGTTCCCCTGCCTTTAAAGGCTTACGTGGCTCTGTCTGCTTTTGTGATAAACTAGAAGCTCCTTGGCAAACCCTACAGGGCCTTTCTTTGCTGCTCTCACTGCCTTCTCCAGCCATCTTTCCCCAAGTATCCAGCTTGCCTCACTATGCAGGATTCTTCGAGTACTGGCTGTTTTCTCAGTAACTCAGCTTCTACAGTGACTTCCTCAAGCTTAGCAGACTTATTCTCAAGCCTCATGATCCATAGGCAATGTTATCCCAGATGGAAAAGCTCCCCACATAATCCAACAGGACTCGAACATGCGGCTCCACACAGCTCTCCCAAGACACTGTGTGAAGCTAGACTTTATCTTATTTTCTAAGGGTTTCTCTTTTTTTCTTTCTCAGATTCTTGTAGGCGACAATACATCTGGTTCAATTCTTATAATTTAGTCTACCACTTGCCTACATTACAAGACGCTGAAAATTTTCTTCCTCAATGTGTGGGGTTAGAGGAAAAGGCAGAACCAGCCACAGATCATTAAGTCCTCTCCCTGAACCTGACACTCAAGGTCCAGCTATAACCACAAGGGAGTTTACACACTTGTATATGAACAATCTGGCCTCTGCACCCAGCTCCATCCTTACCCATCCTTGACTATCTGCGCTCAGTGATGCAGTATTTATCCAGGGGTGGTGCTCCGGCTGAGTGTCCTACAGAGGATCTACAAGCTGACTCTGTCATTTGGACAGGGCATCCATAGTCCTAGGGATACAACAATGGCCCAGATTTAAGAGAAAGGACAGAGCCAAGCCTCCTAAAGCATGGAGCCCACGTTGCTCAGGCTCAAGGGCGGCACTGTTCATCATTCTATGAAGCATATGAGATCATGAAGATGCAAGATGAGAAAACATTAATGAGACAAGCAAGAAAGACCGGATGCTCCCAAAAGATAAGTTTGTTCTATGGCTGCCCCAGCTACCTCGCAACCCGTCTGGCTGCACTGGACACCCTAGAGCTGCTCTGGAAGATGTTTGGTCGGCTGCAGCAGGCTTCGGTCATGGGCCTACTATAGATACTTCTGCACTGTGATCTCTCTGGATGACTCCATCCTATGGAGATGCCTCTTACACACCATAGAGGGGATTATTCCTCCCCTCTGCAGCCTCACTTGCTCAAATCTGCAGGACTGCTCTTCTCCCATGATTAACTGGAAAGTCTGACACTGCATGCACCAGTCCACCTTTTTCCCTTCATAGCTAATTTCCCTTTAGTCAGTTCAGCCTGAGCACTATTCTCCCTTATGCTGCAGGAGAAGCCCTCCAAAGTCTCCCCCAGACGGTATATTCCTGCCTATTCCTTATTTCCATCTTGAATAGAGATGCTGAGCTGGTAACACTGAAGGAAATTGGCAGACGGAAAGAGAGTAATGATTGGTAGGCTTCATCATCTCAGTGGCCAGAAGAGTTCCTGGAACCTGCCAGTAGAGAAGTTGCTCATTCTGAGTAGCAAGGAGGATCATTAACACAAAAAATGGAATAACTTCTGATCTTCAAAGCACAGAGCTGTTAACATTAAAAGAGCTATAGTTTTCCTATTTGTGATTTCTACACAAATTGGGCAAGGGTCTTCAGCAGGATAGGTCGCATCCTGGAGCCCCATAAGGTACTGCAAAAGGGCAGACAATGGTGACAGCTGTCAGCAAGCTGAAGAATCCACCAGACTGTCGCCATCCTACATGCAGCTAAGAACTCGTGCTTGCTGATGACATTAAGGTGGGAGAAATAGGACAGTGTATAAAAAGACTTGGAAAGGAAGATCCCTTAATCTCTGGTGCTCATTTGTGGAGAGAGAGAGAGAGAGAGAGAGAGAGAGAGAGAGAGAGAGACAGAGACAGAGAGACAGACAG
>NDGM011192244.1:0-12345 GCA_002564305.1 Octomys mimax | reverse complement strand
GAAGGTGTGTGTGTGTGTGAGAGAGAGAGAGAAGGTGTGTGTGTGTGTGTGTGTGTGTGTGTGTGCGTGCACACGCTGCAGGGGGGAGACTGAGTGGCAAGCAAGCAAGACAGCTTTGCTCAGGGGCTGAGAGGAGCTCCCCGACCCCAGCCTTGATGCAGTCACCAAGATGACGCTTCTCTTGCCTTGCATGAAATGGCTGGGCAGAGTCAACATGGATTTTATTTTAATAATGCCTTGGGCAAGAGCCGGGGGCCCTGAGCCACTGTAACACAGAATTCCTGGCTTAGCATGGATGAGGGTGGGAGGCTGTCTCTGGGCCCTGGGGGAGGGGACAGGGAGAGGACAGAGCAACTGTGCTGCTAATTGCTCCGTGGAGAGCTAGGTCTACAGGGATATTGATGTCCAATCTCCAGGAGCATCAGAGAGAGAGAGAGAGAGAGAGAGAGAGAGAGAGAGAGAGAGAGAGAGAGAGCGAGCACTGGATGAAAGANGAGCAATGGCTGCCTGTTAGCGGAGAAGCAGGCCACTGAGGGAGTCTGGTGCTGTCTGCTTCCTAGCTGAACTTCACCAGTGAAGCCCTGGGGCTGCTGGGGGTGGCCCTCCTCCAACCAATGGCATCGGGAGTCTCTGGATAGGGGATGAGAAGGTGCTACTTCTAAGCTGGGTGCTGGTCCCTGCAGACCAGAAGGGTCCACAGAAGCTCAATTTGCCCCTCTGCAAAATGGGGCAAGCCATCGGCCATGGGTTTAATGTGAAAGCGACAATCAGGAACGTCTGGCCTGGCATCCGTTCTGAGTTTTAAAGGGGAAAAGGAAGCAGACCCTTTGAAGACAGGAGCATGGTACTTCTTCCTCCCCTGGAATCCACCCTCTGGCCTCGGTGATGGAGAGAGATGGGTGTGTGGGGTATGCTAGAAGTGATACCACACTAGCATGCCTTGAACGACGATTCTTTAGTGATGATGGCTAAGCAATAAGAGGATCTAGGCATCCTCTTCTGGATCCTCATTGTTACTGTGAGGCAAGGTTCTGTGCAAAAATGAACCCAGCATGAAGAAATCAGAGTGCAGTAAAGGTACAGGTCTGAGAAGGCTGCTTTGAACACCTAGATCCAGGCATTCCTGAAACTGGTCATTGGACTGGACAGTACTGCGAGCAAATATATACCCTGTCTCTCCAGCTGGATGAGCTGCACTGCCACTACTCAAGTCTGAAAGGACCCTGGTGCATCCCAGTTTCATATCAATAACACATCGCTCAGAGAAACCAGGGAGGCATGCTTGTGTGAGGGCACAGAGCTGCAGAGAGCGGAGCCAGCATCCACTGGGATGGCCACCTTCTCCACCACCTGGCCATTCTGCTGTTGACATTAGCTAAAGAGAGATGCTGGGTTGTTTTCTTGGGTCTGGAAGATACAGGGGAGTAGTGGCAACTAGCCCCATGGAAGAGAATAGATAGCTGGCGACCTGGCACCACAGCTGCTGCACCCTGAGCCTCTTCTAGCCCTGCTGGCTGCAAAGGTGGTGGCTGCTGGTTGTGGCAGTGACTCCGTGGTGTGGGGTGATAAAGGAATGCCACCTAATGCTTCTTTGGAACCCTCTTCATCTGCTTCTACACCCTCAGCTGCCACATCTCAAGGCCATCTCTTCTATGTTTTGATGTCATTTTCATTTTCAATAGTTTCCAATTCATAAGAAGCTGCAAAGTATCAAGAATGGCCTCCTCAAGCCTCTTCTAATGAGATATTTTACATGATCAGCGCAATACTACTAGCCTGCATGCAACCACAAGTTTTACATGACTTATACTTTCTTTTTTTCTTTCTCGCTCTCTTTATTTTTTCGAGTAAAGATTAAGCCCAGAAAGAGAGAGAGAGAGAGAGAGAGAGAGAGAGAGAGAGAGAGAGAGAGAGAGAGAGATTAAGCTCAGTATCTTCTTGCTAAGCTTCATCTTCAGCCCTGTTAGGGTATCTATTTATCACAGGTTGAGACAGGGTCTCTCTAAGTTGTTAAATCACCCAGGCTGAGCTCAAAGTTTTGACCCTCTGGCCTCAGCCTCCCTCCTTGGTTCTCTGTCCCTAAGAACTACACCACTTTGGGAAGTGCGTTTTCTCTCGCTGTCCCCTTTCTGTCAGCCACTGCATGGCCATCCAGCCTGCCAGGTCCCTGCAGTGCTTGGTCCTTTAAGAAGGGGATGTGACATGAAATAAAAGCAAACATCACTTTCCTATGCAAGGAAAGTGTGCATGCATAATCTTCCGAGACTCTGTCTTACCTAGTGTGATGGCTTTGCTGTCCACCTAAGGGTCGCGTGTGTCAATGGTTTGCTTCATCCTGTGGCTGAGTGATGTTCATGGCCCGAAACTGCCACTGCGTGTTTAGCCGCTTCCCTACTAAAGGCCATCCAGGCTATTTCCTCTTTGGGACAGTTATGGGTAAAGCTGCTATGGACATTCATGTACAGGTTTTCATACGATGACACATGAAATGGTTAGCCTGTTTTTCAAAGCAATTTTTCAGAATCGTTCCCAATAATGGACTGTGCCTACCTTCTCTGTTTGAGGGACCTCATGCTTTGAGAAAGTTCTGGAACCACAGGAAACACGATCACATATCAGTAAGAGTTCCTAAAAACAAATGTGAAATAAACTCAGAACTTGCCTTCAGAGAGCACGATGATCCCTACTTGTGCCGTCTCGTCATAGTGACAGGACTTCTCCTGTGTGGCTGAGCAGTGTCCTATTGTGTACGTGTGCCACCTTCTCTCTGGCGCCCACCAGCCCATGGCTAGGCAGGCTGATTTCATGCATCAGCATTGTAACTAAAACTGCAATAAGTGTGTGAGTGCAGGCGTCTCCCCATATTCTGATGTCATTTTCTTTGTATATGTACCCAGGAATGGGATTGGANAAACACAACACAACAGTGATGCCAGCAAAGAGCCTCATGTTCCCAGGCAATCTTTGTTCCCTGATTAGAAGCATCCTGCTAATCTCGGTAGGACTGAGCAGAAGGTTTGAGCAAAGTGTAAGGATGGTGCAAGCTTCTCCCATGGCCTGGGCTCTGCTGGGTTCTGCGTTTTCTCTCACTGTCTCCTTCCTGTCAGCCACTGCATGGCCATCCAGCCTGCCAGGCCCCTGCAATGCTTGGTCCTTTAAGAAGGGGATGTGACATGAAATAAAAGCAAACAGAAGCCTGTATCCACCCTAGGCCTGGTCTGCCTTTCTCTCTCTGGTGGCTCTTCAGTGCGCCCCCTCAGACAGCCCCGTGTCCCTCTGCCCCAGGCCTAGGTCCTAGCCCCTGTTTGCAGGTCCACAATGCTTATCTGAGCCAGGCACCTGGCTCACTGTGGAGGTGGGGCAGAGCCTCTTGCCACTGCCCTGGCACCCTACCGGAGGCCTGGCTGCACCCCTGGGGAGCCCTCAGGACTCTGAGAGGGCTCAGCCCTGAGGCCTCCAGGCACATGGAGACAGCCTGTGTCTTCAGAGCAGGTACTTCCTTCTGTGAGACGGTGTGGGTGGTAGACCTTCCTGGGGTCCCAGCGCTCTGGTGATTACCATTTGTATTTTGCATACACACACACACACACACACACACACACACATTATATTTAGTACTTATATATGTGTGGACTTACTATCTGTATTTTATATATTTGTATATAACATATACACTAAACAATATATATGACTTAATTTATCTTAAGTATGAATGTGTTTTATATATAATAAATTATAAAATATTTATATTTTTATATATGCTTGCACATGTATACATCTTAATATATAATAATACAGCATAGAGTAAATAAAATATATAATTATTAAATAATATGTTAGATACAGTTCTTTCATATATTATGAAGTATTTACTTGTTTAATATATTTTATCCTATTAAATGCACAAACGCTTACAGTTACATGCATGCGTCTGAGTCAGCAATCATGGGAGACTGACTCAGGACTCCTCATAGATGACAAAGTCTGCAGGTGCCCAAGTCTCTCCTAAAACAGGCCCAGGACTCGCGTACGCCCCACATTCCACTTCCTGTGTACATGGACTCAGCCCAAGGTTACTGTGCTGAACGTAACACCTGCCTATCATTTCATTTAGATTGATTCAGCAGAGTACACATGGTGTAGCTGACTCAGGTTTGGGCTTTGGGCACTTTCTGAGGCTTTTTAAGAAATATGTTTAGTCCAGAATTGGCTGAATTCATGGATATAAAACCCATAGACACAGAAGATCAACTATGTGTAATTCTGCCTATCATCTATCTATCTATCTATCTATCTATCTATCTATCTATCTATCATCTATCTGTCTGTCTTCTATCACCTATCTTTTATTTATCCATCATCTATATCTATCATCTCTCTCTCTCTCATCTATCTCATTTATCTCGGCATTGGGCTAATTGTTAAAGTTCTGATCTCCAAGTGTTTTTCAGCTTTCAGAGCCTCTCCCATGTTGTCCTCACAATGACTCGTGGCCACTGTTGCTGTCATTTTTCCGGTCCTATAGATGAGATCGAGGAGGCAAGGACAAGGAGAAGGGCAGACTGACTGAAGGCCGCACAGCCGGGAAGCAGCAGGGCCGGAAGCCTAACTCAACCCACCTGGTCTCTGGCCAGTTTGTGTGACCTCCAGCATCTACAGCCCTCAGTTTCCCCATCGTCATGAAAGGGGACTTGCTTTGAGTTCTCTCTCTGGCTCCTTTAGCTGCTAACTTTTGGTGATCCTGCCTCAGGATCTAATATCTGTAAAATCTAGCCTGATCAGGAAACTGACTCTTGAAAAAGGAACAAAATCAAGGGTAGCTTTACCTGAGCAGGGGACACTGACCTTGAATCAGTCGCTCCAGGCTGACTGTGGTACCCGGAGGAAGGCTCAGGGAATCAGGCGGGAAGGGAGGAGAGGAGCAGGACCCAGGGCAATGCACTCACTGACAGTCATTTTATTGATTAGGAGAAAAAGAAATCATAATTAATAATAAAGATTCTAAAAGAAAAGACAGGGCCAAGCAAATAGCTCAGCGGACTAAAGTGCGTGCTTAGGCAGAGTGCAGTGGCTGGGGTTCCATCCCCGGCTCCCTATGCCTACCCCACCCTCTGGGCATGCTGAGACAGTGATTGAGACCAGGTGTGGTGGCGCGGTGCCTGTAATCCCAGCACTTGGGAGGCTGAAAATAGGAGGATCACTACGAGAATCCAATCTGCGGAGTGAGACCCTGTAGATCTTGTACCCTGTAGACGCTGTACTAAATACATAAAAAAAAAAATAAATAATAAAAGAAAAGACACTCACAAGGCAAAGCCAGCGGCAGCCCACTGTCTGGAAGGATTGCTCCTAACATCTAGCAGGCACGCCGCAGGCCTCTCGGCCCATCTATGCCTGCAGGCCGCCTACTGGGCAGTCCCTCCGCGATGAACCACAGCCTGACTTAGGCCCTCAGAGGGGCTCTTCCTCCCTGCCTGTAAGTAGACATCCAAGCGACTGTGCTCTCAGAGTCCTCCAGGGGCTCAGTGCTCTGCAGGTCTTTGACCTCGCACCCTCATGCTGGGTCCCACACCAGTTTCTGAATGGTTGGTGTTCTGATCAACCCCAAACTGAGGTAAGCCTTCTATGAATGACATTGTAAATGCACACATGCAACTCAGACGTAGAGGTGCATAGAGGTATCTATGTAGATAGTTTTCTTAGTTCTCATTAATGTAACAAATTATCTGAGACTGGGTGATTTACACAAAACAGGGCTTTAGCTGGGCCTGGTGGTGCATACTTGTCCCCCTGGCACTCTAGGAAGCTAAGGCAGGAGGGTCACAGGTTCAAGCCTAGAGCTGGGCAATTTAGCAATTTCATAAGACCCTGTCTCAAAATAAAAAATTTAAAGGACTGGGGATATATCCCAGTGTAGAGGGCTCGGGTTCAATTGCTAGTACTTAAAAAAAAAAAAAAAAAAAAGAGGTAAAGGTTCATTTTTCTCATAGCACTAGCAACTTGGAAGTCCTAGGCCTGGTGCCCCATCTGGGGAGGCCTCTGCAGTGGCCTGGCATGGCAGAGGGCATCACGCTGCAAGACGGAGTGAGCCTGCCAGCTGGGGCCTGTCCTCCTCTTCTTTTGGAGCAATGATGTCACCCCTGTGCCCGCCTCTCACCTCAGCCAACCTAAGCCACCTTCCAGAGTCCCCCAGTTCGTGAGATCATAACCATGGTCACCGAGAATTCAGTTTTCAACCCACAGGCTTCTGGAATACTCTTTCAGGCTATGGTAACACCGGAAAGAGGAGTTTAACCCTTGCCTTTCGATATTGTTTTGGGATGATTGTTCGCTTTGGGACCAGGAAGGGGACAATATGACATGGGGGAGGTTAGAATCGCTTTGTCCTTCTCTCTGGAGCCCCTGGCAGGCCCAGCCTGGTTTCTCAGTGATTGTTTCCTCTCCTTTCTCTTCTACCCCAGCCTCTTTTAGGCCACAACGGAGAGGCAGCTCTCCTTGAATAATTCATTCAAAAATTCAAACAAGGACTTCACACCTCCCCTGTGCCAGATTCTCCGCCAGGCACTTGGGTGGCAGCCACAGAGATGGCAGGGGCCTTCCTTCCAAGGGGCTGGCAGGCCAGGGAGGCTGCCCAGGTTCCCACCAGCTCAGCCGTGGCAGGGCCATCAAGAATCCACACCGCGGCCACAAGCAGTCAGGAGCGAGGGTGCTGTTTGCAGGAGATCAGAGACCAGAATATGGCCAGGGAGAGCACTTCCTGGCACGGGAAAGGCGGAAGCTGGGTTTTGCTGTTCACCTGCAGAGTGGACCCTCGGATTCACTGCATCCAGGGGTGGAAGTCAGGGCGAGGTGTCTGGAAAGCTGGGCTGGGGAGCAGGGTGAGGACAACAGGACACGTTCAAGCCATCTGGACATCTGCAGCTGCCTGGAAGGGTGCGGGTTGTGTGCACTCCTGTCTCTTTTCAGAAAAGGCAAAAATCACATCTTTCATAGAAGCACCTCTGAGTTTTTAAATATTGCCAAAGGATTCAATATAAAAACTGAAGCAAAGAACAACCGCTAAAAAAAGAACATCAAGAAAGATCCCCAGCCTTCTCTGCCCACCCCCAAATGGCATTTGCTTACTTTGATGGCAACCAGATGGATAAACTCTGTCCCCAGGGCCGGGTTCGGTGGGCTCTTCCCTTGACCCCTCCCACGAACATGTGACCTTAAAAGACACTTTCCAAATATTTAAGCTTCAGAAAAGAGACCCCTCCCTTCCACGTGGCTTGGTTTATTTTTAAAGCTTCCTTGTCTGTGTTCAACTGGATGGGTGGAGAAAATAATTAGAATTGATTTCTGCGCACCCACTCAGGAACGGAATGGGCGACGACATTAGTCTCTATACACAAGACAAGAGCGGGGGGGAACAGGAGAAAGAAACTTCTTTCCAATCCCTGCCTAATTCCATGGGTCGTCTTCGCCCTTCTTGGACTGTTTCCGTGGCGTCTTTTGATTACAACATTGGTTTGAAGAGACACTAATTGTAGCCTGCTTACAATGCTTGTAATTATGCGTATTACATTTCGATCTATTTCCATGTGTCAGCACCACGACGAGGTGGGGGGGGGGTGGCAGAGAACTGCTTTTATAATCGGTTATTGTCTATGGGGAAAAAAATCCCCACAGAACATGAGTGAAGTGTTCTTTGTTGAAATTGGAAATAAGATTATACATAAAAGTCGTCCTCTGACATCCAGAAAATGGACAGTTTAAAATAAATTGCTGCTGCTGATCAACAAGATTGCTAGCTCCCCTTTTCCCTTTTACACTAATGAGGGAAACACTTTCCAATTCTCTAATAGCAATATGTTCAAGGGTGTCATTTCAATAGCTTTCTTCTTAATAAAAGATGACCCAATATTCCCCCCTTAGCTGAAGACATTGTCCTGTCTCAATGTATGTGTGATGCAAGTCTCCTTGTGGAAAAATGAAAAGAAAGAGAGAAAGGAAATGAGGGGTGAGGGGGAGAGGGTGTGACAAGATATCCTAAACTTGCACAAGATGAGGTGGTGGGGCAAAAATCAGACTCAGAGACCTTCTGGTCTATAGAGAGTGGAACAATAAAGAACCCAAACAAAACAGCCGGCTCCAAGTGTGAGCATGCAGATGCGGCTTCCTGCTGGGGACTTCCGGGGCGCCAGTGTTGCTCACAGTGGAGCTCAGAGGATTTCTACTTCTTGGCCAGCATTTCCACATGGAGGTCCCAGTAGTTTGTTGCCTGTGGTTCTGAACTTGAATGTGTGAAGATTCCTTCAAGATGACAAGGGGAAGGTTTCAGTGGATGGAGCTACCGGTGATTCAGAATAGAAATAGTCAAGAGTTTGGGGGCAGGTAGAGCTGGAGGAAAAGGGCAGGGGCCTGAGACACCCCCTTGTTGGGCACACAAGGGTTATAGCTCATCATGTCCTCATTGAGGCCCTGGCTGTATTTGGAGGATTGAATTAAATGGGCTTCAGACAGGCCCTGCTTGGTGTTCTTCTAAAGGATTAGGCTGTGTGCGGCCCCTGAGGACTTTAACCCACAAAGGACAGGCCACAGGAAGACACAGGATGACAGAGGCCAGATGCACACCCAGGAGGGCATCCTCAGAGAAATCACATCTTCAGCACCATGATCTTGACCTTCCAGCTAGTGGAAGAGTGAGCAGAGCAGTTTCATTACTACTGATACTCAGTCTAAGGGGCTTGGCTTTAGCAACCCTTTGTCTCCTTGTGACTTAGTAGTTCCATTTGGCAGTGGAGAGGAAGGGCCACCATGCCAGGGGACCAGTGCTGGGACCCATGTTTAGTGATCGTAGAAACAAGAAATAGGGTTCACCTGATCTTCAGTTTGCCTGGTGCCAGTGTGGGGGAAGGGCTCCCTGACCTCAGCCTTCCTCAGGGAAGTGGATCTTCTTCTTCCTACTCTTACATGTGGCCAGTCAGGATTTGAATTCATTTTGGCTCACACTGGCTGCCTGGGGCTTTGGTGTGCAGACCACTCAGATCTTCTCACCTGTCACTTGGGATGATGCCAAGGACCCAATGGGGTTGCTTCTCACCTGGCCACTGTCCCCACCCTCTGTCCCCCTGTAAGGGTGGGTTTGGGTGGCTACCTTTTGACCTCCAAGCAACCTCAGGGCCATCAAACACTTTATCCTCAGGCTGAGATTTGGGGTCCAGTTACAACCACAGATTAATGGCCACCACCTTGCAACATTCTGGAGAATTTTGCATCGTGCGTAGGCTGGCTACATAGCACACATCTGCCATGTGTTTCACACTCTCTGGAGGCACAGACAGGGCTCCCTGGGGCTTCACCTCCTGTCTTGTGACTGTGTGGGCAGCCTCTGGGGTGCTCATCCCAGGGATCAGCTGGCTCCGCCATGGAGCCCTGCTGAGAACACAGGAGAATTTACAGGAAGAGATGCCTGCAGATGTAGCCGGCAGGCATGAAGACAGCAGAGGAAAACACCTACCGGCAGGATGCTGACCTGGGAGACTGGTCCCAGCCTTCCTGGCTCCTCCCTCTCCTGTGACCCCAGCCGTGACTAGTGACCCTCACTGGGGATGGCAGCTGCCTTTGCTGTCATGGAGGTCTGTGACTGCAGTGTGGAAACCACTCATGAGCTCAGCAGCCTGAGCTGGGACACCCATTTTACAGAGCAAGGGTCAGAAGTTCTGTCTTAATCCCTTTCCTGTTGCTGGAATAAAATACTCAACACCCACAGCTTAAGCGGGAGAGGGTTACTTTGACTCATGGTTCTGAAGTCTCCTCCCTTTCAGCAGCTCACACACCCAGAAGCTGGACGGTGGAAGGGTCTGGGCAGGGGAAGCTGCTCATGCTATGGCAGCCAGGAGCAGCCAGGGAAGCAGCCGCCCTTTCGGGTCCTGGCCCTGCAGACCCATCTCTTCCCACCAGGCTCACCTCTGGGCAGCGTCTTCAGCTATGAACCACATCACGTGGCACCTGGTGGCCCAATCACCTTGCAAACACATGAGGGTTGGGGGACACTCAGATCTAACCCATAATGGCTCAGAGTCTCCATAAAAACATGTGGAAAGTCATACAGGAGCAGGGCGGAGCAGAGGCAGGCTTGGAACACAGCGTTGTGTGATCCAAAAGCCATGTTCCTACTGGAGTTTCCAAGGCCTGCCATGCAGACTGGCCTGGGGAGGGCACTGTATGCCTGCTTGCTGGTTCAAAGTCAGCTTTGACCCTTCCACCAGCTTCCCACACACCTCAGGCTGATCCCAGGATGCGACTGTCACCTCCAGATCTGGATGCTTCAGCAGCAGCCTCTGCTCACTGTTTTGCTCTTGCCTTTTTCACTTTCCTTTGCTTCATCTCTGAGTCTTTTTCAACTTGAGTTCTTTCATGTTTCTCTTGGCCAGTAGCACGCACGAGAATGAGTGTAGCCCCTGAATTTGCATCCACCAGTGCCAGGGCTTGGTGGGGCTGTGTCCCCCAGCGGTCCATGTGCCAGAAGCGTTGTCCAGGTATGGTGCTCAGGAGGTGGTAGAACCCTGTGCTGTGGGAACCAGCGGAAGGCAGTCAAGTCCTGAGCCCTGTCCTGGGGAAGAGATAGCTTCTGTCTTGTGGGACGAGGTTAGTTCCCTGGATGATGGGCTGTGTTAAGTGAGCCTGTATCTTACCATGCTCAAATGGAAGAAAAACGTGTGGTCCCATCTGCTCCGAGTCCCTCCCCGGAACCCAGAGGATGCACATGCCGTGGCCTGCGTTGGGTCTGAGATCCGAAAGGTCCCTTGAAAGGCCATGTGTCAGAAGTGATACTTCGGAAAGAGACTGAACTGCAAGCGCTCTCATGTCACGGGTGGACTGACCCATTGCTGAGGCCATGACTTTGTTGCATTCTGGGGAGGCAGGGCTTAGCAGGAGTGGGGCAGGGTGTTATCCTGGGATGGTAGCTGAACCCGGCCCTTTCCTCCCTGGCTCTTGCTCTCTCTTTGAGCCTCTTTCCTCTACCATATCCTTCTGCAATGATGTCCATGCCTTGGAAACAGCCAGCCATGGAACAAAACTAAAACCATAAGCCAAAACAAACAATTCCTCTAAATTTTTTTTTTTTCTTAGCTATTTGGCCATAGCTCTGAAAAGCTGACTAGCACACTCTTGGACCACCAGGACTGTGAGCTAAACAAATAAACCTTTTTCTCTATAAAGTACTCAACCTCTGGCATCTTGTAATAGTAACAGGAAATAGATGACACGTGGGGTCTGCCACCCCCAGGCACTGATGAAGAGAAAGAGTGAGCCTGCCTACACTTGGGCCACACAAGCTCAGGTCCCACCTGCCTTGCTCATCCCTGGCTCCCCCTACTTTACACAGATTCAGGCCCACCATCAGTACCCAGTCAACAGTAGCCCAACTCCTGTGGCTATTAGTCCCTCCCTGTGCCAGGTGCTGGGTAGATGTTTGTGATCCAGCAGTGAGCATAAAAGACAGTGACTGGTGCCCACCTGGAAAGGACACTCTAGGGAAAGGTGAGGGTGAGGGCTGCGAGGGAAGTGGGGGAGGCAGGGAGGTCCTACTCACCTGCCCCAAGGAGAGAAAACTCCCCGCACCATGAAGCACAGGAGGAGTGGGTTATTTTGGCTCATGGTTCAGTCCATGGGCTTCAACACAGAAGCAGTGTGACAGAGGCAGAAGAAAACTCCTTCTAGCAACGAGAAAGCAGAGAGAAAAGGGAGAAGGTGGGGACACCAGTGAACCCTTCCAGGTTCCAGCCCCACTAGCCCAACTCCAGTGAGGCTCCAGGTCCTGACAGCCTACTCCACTAAGGAATCAATCCCGGGATGAAGCTGGTGAGTACAGCGAATCCCAGAGCCGATCACCTTCCAAACATGTGAGACTGATGGGGGCACAGTAGGTCTAAACTGCACCAGGGAGAGTAAAGAAGAAGAGATGGGAGAGGAATTGGGGGAAGGAGAAGGAGGGAGATTCGTGGTGCATAGAAATATTACCACACATCAAAAATTCAAGAGATTCCAGAGATCAATCGCCTCATTCATTCTTCAGCAATTTTTCTTTTCTGCTACTTTATCACACTGATTTCTCTTATAAGACTGAGGCCATGTGATGTGTTTGGTGAATTTTTAAAAATGAGGAGTTTGGGGGCTTGAAAAGGTGGGAACTATGATGTGGTCCAACTTCTTCATTTTACTAGCAGGGAAGCTGATGCCCAGAGAGTGTGGGTCAGCGGCCCAAGGCCACCAGGGAGGAGGTATGGAATGGAGGGGAGAATGTGGCTGCCTCTTCTCTTGTACACTGCAATCCTCAGGGGGACGCCCCCCCCCCCC
>NDGM011192241.1:0-11593 GCA_002564305.1 Octomys mimax | reverse complement strand
GTCATGACATGCCAGTTGCTGCTATGATGTCTCTCGGGTAGATGGTTGTTCAAAAAGAAGGTGATGAATGAAAGCAAGAGACAGGAAAAGGAATATTGTGCGACTGTCCTGCTTCAAGGTTGTACATGGTGAGATTTTTGGGCTTATGTGTACAATACTATTATATATCTAAAACCTCTGATAAAATATTGCATAACATGAATATTATGAATGAGGACAAATCATGTACAAGTTTAGAGGAGTATATTCATATTATTCTGAAGTTTTCACTTTCATTTTTCTAAATGTTACTATTTCAGTATGAATTTAAGTCATTTTGTTTCCATATCTTAAGAAAAACATCAATTTCCAATGATAATGATGATGATGATATTGATAATAATAGTAATAATAATGTTTAAGGGACTGGAGATGTAGCTTATTGTGAAGGTACAATTCCCAGTACTGCAAATATGTTTGCTAATTATTACATATGTAGTTTTAAAGATTTGCATTTGGTTTTTCATGGACATATAATCAATAGCTTCTAGAGATTTGGTGTTCACATCAGGAAGATAAAGACTAATCTGTCCCTTTTTAATTTGTAAGTTATGTTAAACCTTATATGGATAATAAGCCACCAGGAAGAAAGAAAAAGTGCAGCTTGAAATAATAAATGATTGGCCAAGAATTCGAATCATCCAAGAAAAATCATTCTCCCTTAAAAATGCATTTGTGCTTCTCTTAGCCTTTCAGCCTATCCTTGTTGTTTTGGTGGAAATGAGGTTAAGGGAAGAAGAGGGTATTTTGCAGGTGAACATGATATTGTACTTCACATACCTCAAGCAACCAACAAACCCTGAGAACTACCACATCTTTCAGAGAAAACTTAAATACAGAGTGCGGGTTAGAGATGTTAGAGCCTGGCGGCACTTCTAATACTGAGGTTGTCCTTGGCTTGGTCGCCTGAGAAACACCTGGAGTTTTGTGTAGTCAATAGTCAGCCAAAGGTACTGAAGTATCTGGAACTTATTGCCATCAAAAATACAAATGTGTCTTGCCCCTCCCCTAATGCTGAATCTTAGTCTATTAAGGGAGTTTCAAAAAGAAAATAAACATAATAAGGTAGAAAAACTAACTACTATGAGGAACGAAAGAATTTCATGTGAGGCGATTGGTTATATTTTCAATATAAACATTCCGAATATTTTCCCTAACAGCTAATTTTATTAAATGTCATACAAGCTCTGGTAAATTTATGTTAGCGTTCATTTTTCTATTATTTGGAAAAGAAATCAACATGCTTGCTTTTGTGTTTTTCTTTTGTTTGTTTTCAAAGTTTGGTGGGTAATTTGGCTATTTCCCTTATCTTGATATTTTGAAATCTGAATTTCTCACAATGTGTAGGAGACTAGAAGACTCTGACCATAATTATCTATTATTTGTTGTAATTCCTAAGAGTTTAAACCATGGAAGTATTTTAAGACTAATAGTAGTTTACTTGAAATGATTGCCTATCCTCCAATTACTGTATTTAGGATTCTATTATTGCCCATTACATAAATCTTGTTAGGTATGCTATTTAAACATTCTTTTAACCTTCTAAATTTTATCAATTTAAGTCACTATATTATTTAAAAAGTCATTAGAAAGCTTTTTACCAATTGTATTTCTATTGTACTCATTACAGTTGTATCACTTTTTCTTTATATACCGCATGATGAAAACGTGTTCATGTAAATACTGTTTTAGAATTTGTATATTATGTAATGGCTGTCACATTCATATAAACATGCATATTTACTTTAAACATAAAGCTGTAAGTGTTCCACGTCATAATTCTCATAAACAATGAAAAATTCTAGAATGTTTTTAGTTTCATTATCCTTAAAATGAAGGAAATAATTGCTATACATGAGTTTATGTTTACCTTGGTTTTTACATATTACATAATATTGTAGTTCTATGTAGATTTTTACCTTCATAAAATTACAATGATGTCACATTTATATATTTAGCATTTATGATATGTACATAGAAGGTTTCATTTTCTTTTCTTTTTTCTTTTCTTTTTATTTTTGTGGTTCCAGGGATCATATTCAGGACCTTGACCTTTGCACTTGCCAGGCAGGCACTTACGCTGCCGATCTCTATGCCCAGCTCCAAGTGTCTCGTTTTCATTTAGACATTATTTTAGTAAGGGTTTGCTGTACGAATACCCTGTGAAATTATACTTTGTCTAAATTTACATTGAGATCACTTTTTCTAATTAAAATTTTAATCGCCAAATAAACACTAATTTGACATTTTGCATTTTGAAGAATTTGTCTTGTTGCCTCCCGATTTTATTATCAGGGAGGCAACATGCAGATTATCCTCCAACCGTCTCTAGCTGCTCTGACAGGCGCGTCCCTTTTCTCTTTATGGCAACACGTTTTTCATATTATACGCCTTGTTGATGATTTAATTAGCGTAGATTTGGATATGCTACACTTCCTGAGCACATGAATTAGGATCATTTAGCAATCTGAGAAATTTCACAGCTATTTCTTTGTTTCCCCCTGTTCTCTCTTCATCTGAAACATACACTGGTATTCCTCACAACTTCTCACTGACTGCTCCTTGTTCCTTAATCTCTTTATTTTTGCATCTTTCTTCTCTGTGCTGTATTGTCAGTAACTCACTCAATTGGTTATTCCAGTTCTTCTGTACCCTTTCATATCTTCTAATCTAAAAATTTACTCACCTATTCTCGTTTTCACATCAACCACCACAAACATTTTATTCCTATCATTTGACTGATTCCTTTTCATATATTCTTAGTTAATTTTTAATGCTTTTTCTGTCCTTTTGTGTTACTTTTTGTAACACAGCAGTTGCTGATAATGAAACACAGTCAGCTATTCTAGATGAAACTTCTCCAACAGGTGACTCTAAATTGGTGATCCCCAAGTTTTCTGCAATCTGAAAATCTTCATACCTAGTTCTTCCTTCCTTTTCTTCTTTCTAAAGTATGTTTACCAAAACGTGTTATGATTTGTGTTTGGTTGTGCCCCCAAAGCCTCATGTATTCATGGGCGGACTTCTAGTTGGTGATTTTCTCATAATCCACTAGGGTCATGGGTGTGAGTACTATACCCAGCCTGGGGCAGATAACCTGAATGCAACATAAGGGAGACAGAGTTGCTCTGTGCAACTATTGTTCATGCTACTTCTCCATTTTGCTCTTGTTCTTTGCTGTTGCCATGAAATGCTGCCCTCTGCCCTGTGCCACTCTGCTTTGGAGCCAGTTGAGTATAGACTGAAACTTCCAGTAACTGTAAGCTAAAGAAATCTTTCCTTCCTTCATTTTGAGTGTTGGGTGTTTGTCCTATCAATGAAAGAACAGTAACTAGGACAAAAGGCATATCATATCACATATGCCTATTCCTATTCTCTTTCCTGTTTTACACTGTTAGCATTTTCTTTATTTCTTTTGCTTGGTTAATTCTGGCTCTACATAAGAGTTGTAAAAGCCTGAAATTACTTATTTTACTGATAATTACAGTATGTAAAGTCATTGTGGATCTATTTCTGAACTATATACTATACTTAGCTTGGCTTGTTTTCTTGTAATTATAATTTTGAAATTTTATTTTTTTAAGTATAAAATTAAAATTTTGAAATTCTAATCTTGGAGGGCATACTTACACCAAATAACAGCTTATTGAGTACCCTTTTAATGACAGGAATATTTCAATCCTATGTCATGAAGAAAATAAATTAGAGCACATTTTATGAAATTTTCATTATAATGTATGGAAGCAGTAGAATTATAGTAAAATGTAAGTAATTTGAAGGAAACTAAAATATTTTTTAAAATTCTCTGGGGAAAACAAAACAAAAAAGTATAAGGTAAGGTAATTACAGATACAAGGAAAAAGTGGATTGCAATCTTAAAACTTGTAAGAAAATGTACATGACACTTACCATGTTAACCATTTGTAAGTGCAGAGCATAGTATCTTAGTAGCAGTGCCTTTGTGTGTTTGTACCTAGGTGTGGTTCCCAGAACAGAACCTGTAGCCTTTTGCATGTTCAGCAGGTGCTGCTCTGCTGAGCTACAACCTCAACCTGGGTGTTTGGGCTTGCTTGCTTGTGCTGCCTGGGAAAGGCGGGGGCTGATACTTAGTTACTTTAAGTTGTATAGCAATAATGTATTTTTCCATTTTAAAGGGACATTTAATGTTCAATAAGAAATCTAGATATCCTTGATGTATTCAGTCCTTGATGTATTCTAATTATATGAAATTTTACTGAGCTTCTTTTTTTTTTTTTTTTTTTAGGGTCTCACTACCAGCTCCAACTTTCAATGATCCTCCTGTTTTCAGCTTCCCAGTGCTGAGATCACAGGTGCATGACACCTTGCCCAGACTCTGTCATTGGCTCAATGTGTCCAGGGGCAGGGCTGGATTGGCAAATGGTGCCCGAGATGGAACCCAGTTCCTGCGCTTGCCTGAGCTATCTTGCTGGCCTTTGAGCTTGTTCTTATACATGCTCTTAGGATAAGCTCCTTTTGTATGGATTAAATATCCACTTCTTAAACATCTCACACTATTATAGTTTGCAAATTAAACTGAAAACCCATTGAGTAATTTCCTTTATGTGTGTGTGATTTCTCCCGTGATTAGCCCATGCCAGCCGCCATCCTAGTTTATTCTATAAATTTGAGTGCTAGACAATTCATGAAATTAAAACCATATAGAAATTTTCTCTTTGATTGGTTTACTTCACTGTTATAATATATTCAAGATTCAACTATGTTGTCTATGAGACAAGTTTCCTTTCATTTTAAGGTTGAATAATATGTCCTTATATGTACATACTATGCCATATATTATTCATGACTTGTTGGTTGATTTAGGCTGCATCTACTTCTTGGCTATTGTAAATGGCACTGCAGTGAACATAGGCATACAAATACGTTTTTGAGATTCTTTGGGGTGACATATCTTATTTTAAAATTTAGTCATAAAATGAATCAATAAGAGAGATTTGCAAATTATATATCTAGTAAAGTGCTAATAATCAGAATAAAGAAACAATGTAAATGTACAAGAAAAACATAATGCAATTTAGAAATGAGGAAAGGATTTGACACTTAGATATCTTTAGGAAAATATAAATATTAAGCAATTGAAGAAATGTTCAACATCAGTATTAGAAAAATGGAAACCAAGTTACAGTATCAACTCATGCACATGATGATGGTTACTATTTTGTTTGAAAAGGACAAAATACAATAAATAATAAAGATGTGGAAATTTTAGAAATTGGAGCCTTTTCACACAATTGGTATATATGTAAAATGCTACAACCCCTACTATGAATTTGAGGCCTGTAAGAACTTCAGAATGAATGCCTATCAAAAAAAAAAAAATGTGTTTCACCACAGCGAACAGCTTAGTAGATGATAAGATCATGGCTACCTGGAGTCTATAAAAACTTTCTGGTAGACCAAAATAACTGGAGTGAGTGAGATGACAAGTAAAAGTAGTAGGGAGCAGTTTAGAAACACAGTGGCTGCATTAAAGGGTGAAAATTTGGTGAAACCAAAACAAAAAACTAATATTTTCAATGCAGTGCTTCAGGTGGTTCCATGTTATCTCTGAGCTTTACATCAGATATATTTACCTCAATACTTGCTTGAATGTTTTCTGGAATCCAGAAAGATTTGCATAATTATTTGGGAGAACTCAACTCTGTCTCTCTCAACATGTTTATTTTTTTTAGTTCTTATTTCATTTGATTAAACCATGCTTCTACACTCCTTCATGGTTATGACAGAAAGATCACTGTATCTTATTTCTCTAACCCTAAAATTTGCTGAGCTTAGCATATTAAACTCCATGCATTTCAAATGAAATTACAGATATATAAAAGCAGGAAGTCTGACTTTCCCCCTTATACTCTCTTCCCTGGGGTCAAGATGAAGATTAACAAGTGAGTCTCTACATCAAGTTGTGCTTTATAGGAAGTCTACTGTGTTAGTCACTTTCTTCTTTGCTGAGACAAAATACTCAATACCCAAAGTTAAAAGAGGAAAAGTTTATTTAGCTCACAGTTTTTAGAGGTTTCAATTCATCATCAGCTGGCTCCAAGGCAGGGTGGCATGGCAGAGGGGCAATAGTTCATGGCAGCAGAAAAGAGCAAAATCAACAAGGGACAGCAAGATAAGCCTCTATCTGTTCTGTATATTGCATCAAGTCTATTGGGATTAGATCAGTGGCAATCTAATCCATGGACTGATCAAACAATCATCCATCCTTAACCCTAGCACCTTTAATCCCATCATAGCCCTGTAGATCAACCACACACTTTAATTCAGCACCTCAAAAAATAAAAAACCCTATGGCCACATGAAACTTCAGGGGAACTTCCAGGCACAAATCTTAACACCTGGGTTAGACATTGTTTTAACATTAATTTTTGATATTTTTGATTTTTTATTGTCTTTTTTGGTGTGTGTTTGTAGTACATAATGATTACTTTCATCATAAGGAGTTGGTACATTTATGTGACATCCATTTTCCTAAAAATGACTCAATTTTATCCTTCTTTATGACAGAGCGGTACTCCATTGTGTGTAAGTACCATATTTTATTTATCTGTTCATATTGGCTGTCCCCAAAACTTAGCTTGTGATTCTGTAAACATGGTTGTGCATGTGTCCCTATAATATGCCTTTAACTGGTTTGGGAAGACACCAAGAGAGGAAAGACCTGGATTAAGTGGGATTTCTACTTTCAGGTTTTTGGGGGGCTTTTGGGTTTGTTTTTTTTTTAATCTCCATACCCATTGCCTGGGTGGTTGTACCAGTTCATATGCCTGCAACAACAACCAAAAAAAAAGTCCTTATTTCTCCTTACAGACCGTCTAGTATTTGTTATTATTTGATTTCTTGAAAATAGCCATTTTTTCTGGAGTGACATGGGGTCTCATTGTTGTCTTAACTTGTATTTTTGCAGTGGCCAGTGATGTTGAGCAGTTTTTCAGATATTTATTGGCCACTTGCGCTTCTTCATCTGAGATGTGTCTATTCATTGCAGATGCAGAATCCTGATTGGGTCTTTAAGTTTGGGTGATCTAACTATTTTGAGCTTGATATTCTAGAAATCAGTCATTTGCCTGAGGGATATATGACAAAATAAATTGTTTCCTTTTTTAGTTGATTGTTCACTCTCTTAGTGGTTTCCTGTGCTGTGTAAAAGCTTCTTAATAATAAAGTTGTTAATTAAAGTATTACTTCTTGTGCAACTGGGGTTACTGCATTAATTTAAAACATAAACTCAACGTAAATTCTTATATGTGTATGATACTATTAAATATTTTTCAGATAAGATTTATACTGACCAATATTGGTATCTGCCATACAGAGTTTCATCTCTCTTCAAGGCAGAATTGGGTATACTATTCTGTAACTGACCGAAATAATACAGAAAACTGGCTTCTTCAGTGGCTGCACTTGGTCTCAGATGTGTTTCTAGTGGTCAGACTAGATTTAATCAGCAAAATCCCAACATCTTTAAAAAGCTCATTCCAGTTTGCTCCTCCTGTGAAAGGATTTATGAGTGGTCCTCAGCCCTCATCTTCCTCGAAATGTATTCCAGGCCTTTCTTCTGGTGCTATCTGCCCACTAGAACTTGAGTTAGAGTTCTCATATCAAGTCTATGTGAAGTTATATCTTTTTCTATGCACTATGGGAACTTTTTCCTTAAAATCTGGGCACAGCTATATTATGATGGAATGTTTCTCAAAGAAGACTACTGCATATTTTAAATTGTCATATTAAAATCTTAATTTTTGTACAGATTCGTAGTTTGATACCTTCAATCTTGCTCAAATTTCCATGGAGATATACACCAACTAACATTAAACTGGAAATATTCATCATCATCATCATCATCATCATCATCATCATCATCATCATCATCCTCATCCTCATCATCATCATCATTATTTTGATACTGGAACTCAAACTCAGGAATTTGTGGCCAGGCAGAAACTTGTGCCACTGAGTTATCACCACAGCCCTTGAAACGGAGAAATTAAGCTTGTTCCCGTAGTAAGGAAATTTCTTAAATTTGAAGTTTTATGTTTTCCTACTTTTATTTTTCTCTCACTTTTTGGAGATCCAACATGCCCTTACTATAATGTAACATGTTCTGACCCACAGACAGGCCCAAGTACAATGTAGGAGATAGAAATATATTTTCTTAAATATGCATTTTATTTTGCTATTTTAAAATGTTTTTGCATCTCCAAGGAGATGAGGTTTCCACTAATTTAACAATGAATTGTAGTGATCCAATAAAAATTAAAAAAAAATAAGAAGATGATTTTGACAGACCCAAAATTATTTTAGGGAAAATTTGACAAATTATCATACTGAAATAAAGTTAAGTTTGATGTCCATCTCTTCAGTCTATGTTAAATCATAGAAAACATTTCACAAAATTTTTTGGTTTTGTTTTCTTTTTTCTATTTTAGGGAAGAGTCTATCAGATGCTCAGGGTCTTACTACTAGATCAGACACTAGTGACTCGCCTATTTACAGCCTCCCAAGAGCTGGGATTACAGGTGAGCACCACCACACCCAGTCTTAATTGCCTTCTCAGCGTGCCTTGACACGGCAGGCCCAGGGATTAAACTCCTGGCCCCTGCACCTGCTTGCAGGCACTTTAATCCACTAATCTATTTGGCCAACCTCATTTCCCAATTTTGAACATAAAGTATAAAATAAACGTGTTGGAAAGTTTAGGTAATCAAGATGTCATATTCTATGGAAATGGTAGTCACTGGGAAAAAATTCACTTCAATACCCTATAATACTTTAACTTTGTTTTTCACTAACTATTTTCCTAATGTGCACTTTAAGATTTCAGAGAAATGTGACCATCAAATTGATTTTCCAGTTAAAAAAAAACATATTGTTATTCTAATCAGAATATTTGCTTAATGGTCCAGTATCTTCAGCAAGAAATGATGATATGAAATTGAATTCAGATTTTTGGAGTCTTAATATTGTAGGTAAGTTTAAGAGTTTATAATGCAGATTGAGTTATTTCAAATCACTGATCACAGATTTTTCGAATTATTATCAAACACATTAAATATGAATTACAGAACTTTTTGTTTGTATTTTATTCATTTCTCTTTTCAGAACAGGGATTGAACTCAGGCCCTTGCACTGGCCAGGGAATCACTTATTCTATTGAGACATTTTCCCAGCACCTGTATTTCGTAGATATTTAGAAACTGCACATGTGCAATGAAATGTAGTAAGTGATTGTAAAACCTTACACTAACTTAGTATCCAAGTTCTTTTCTCTCAGCTATTCAACTTATTCTATAACCCTACTTATTGAAAGACCCTTTTTATAGTTACAATTGTCAATAATTGGATGTCTAGCTAGTATACACCAATAATGAAGATGAAGGTGTGTGTTAAATTCTTGGTCATATAAACTACAGATACAGTTTGGCTGCATCTCTTTGCATCTGCCTCAGTTACTTTGATCATTGCTGAGACAAAAATACTCAACAATCAGAATTAAAGGAAGAAAGATTTACTGCAGAAGTTGGCAGAAGTTTCCATTTATGGCTGGCTAGCCCAAGGCAGAGTGGCATGGTAAAGGAGCGACAGTCCACTGTCACAGCAGGCAGAAGGCAGCAGTCAGTGAAGCGGGAAAGGGGCAAGTGGCAGCAGCAGCCCTCTTTCTATTTCTTAGCTAATATTCAGCATCTGTTCCCTTTGGGTGGTTCACACTTACACCCAGGCTGGGGCACTCTTAGTCCTAGCATTCCATGAGTTAATGCTATCGTCACACACTTAATCCCAGCGTCACACGCTGTAGGAGCAACTACTTCTGAAAAGCCACCTAAGACCTCCAGCGGCTTTGCAGGGACATCTAGACTCAAGCCATAATAGCGTCCTGCACCATAAAATGAAATTGTCAGGATATTCCTTTATGGATTCTCTGCCTTAGCAGGAGTTTATTCTCACTGTTCACTTTTTAATCCAATGACGTATCCTTTCTTTATCCTGCCTACAACCATCCTATAATATGTCAGTATATTTTGTGCAAGAGAACACACACCAAGAGGAATAGTCACAATGTACATATATGTACATTTATGTGCTGTTATTCCTAATAGCAGCTATCCAGATTTATGCAATTAAAAAAACTACTGTGTTTCCTAAAATATCTGACGTCTGTGAAATTTTTATCTGCACAAGCTGTTCATTCTGTATTCTGCTGCTACAATAAAGAGCTTTTTATAAATTTAACAAGCTTTTTCAGAGACAAAAATATAGGCTGCAGATGACGTGGTCAATTTCTCCCCCTGTTGAGCTGTGACTGGTTCTATGGAAAATACTACATATTGTATGATCTATAGTATTTTAGGTTTTACTTCCACAGTTGGGATATATTTATACCCACGAAATAGAGTTTTCAATTCACTTGAGATAAAGACCACACATACTCATGCATGAAAAGAGTCAATTAATGGCTTTGTTTTACAATTTATTTTAAGCACTGAGAAGGGAATATAAAAGAAGAGCGACACTTCTCTATTTTCTGCTGTCAATATTTGCATAAGCAAAATAAAATTAATCATATGTGTATTAAAGTCCCTAGTATAACTTATACAAACTTGAGAAAAGTCTTTGATCTAATGTTAGCATTTTCCCAGCCAGAATCAGTCTTTTAAATAATTTTAATTAATATATTCTGAAGTTCCAGTTAACATAAAATGAGATTATAACTACATTCATGCAAATCCAATATCTATCTTCTGAAGTTGATGATTTATTATTTTGCTACCTCCTGAGTTCCATTATCCACACTCCCTTTTTACTAACAAATTATTTTAGATATTCCATTTTACCTTCTTGAAATATAGTTCAGATAAAATAGGCTTCTATTGATCCTATGTTAAGATCATTCTAGAATGCATAATGAAATAACTGCTTTCATCAATTTATGGTTAATTTGTCTTAAGAAGCCCAGCATTGTGTGTATGAAAAAAAGAAGGAAGGTGGATTTTAATATATGTAATTTTATTAGAATAAGTAATAAAAATCCATACTTCCTTATGATAAGATTGAAGGAAACTAAATGCATAGCAAGTCAAAATAACATATCAATTCAGGCATGGCAGTGCACACCTATAATCCTAGCACTCGTGAGGTTGAGGCAGGAGGATCTTCACAAATGTGAGATCAGCCTGAGCTACAAAGTAAACTCAAGGTCAGCCTGAAAAACATAGCAAGACCCTGTCTCAAAACGATAAAGAAACAAAGACATCATTTCCTGTCCCCAAAAATTAAAATATGAGATACCTAGCCCTGCTGTCAGTAAATGTGTAGATATACTAAGTAAATATTTAGCAAGTATGAGATACTTACCTACATAGATATATTAAATCAGTAATATGTCACTTCTCAGTTTATTTTTTCATTATTATGGCATCAAATATACATATTTGAAATATCAATAAAATATGCTATTCTGGGCTACTGGACTCTTTTAGAAGACTTTGCCGAGTTTACACACCTATAATACTCAAAT
>NDGM011192233.1:0-21715 GCA_002564305.1 Octomys mimax | reverse complement strand
TGTGGGTCTGGTTTATTTCATTTATGAGTATATCTTCAAGTGGCATCCACTTCAATATAAAGGATTTCAGTTTATCATTCTTTATAGATGAGTAATACTCCATTGTATAAAAATATCACTTTTTTTATTCATTCATCAGGTGACAGGCATTTTGTTTGTTTCCAAGATTTGGCTATCACAAATTGTGCAGCTATAAACATATGTGCACATATATCACTATGATATGATGTTTTCAGTTCCTCTGGGAAAATTCCCAGTAGGGGGATAGCTGGTTTGAATGGGATTTCCAGTCCCAGTTTTTTAGGGAGTTTCCACACTGATTTCCATAATGGTCCCACCAGCAGTGGGGAAAGGCTTCTTTTTCCCCACAGCCCTCCCAACATTTGTTGATTGGTTGATTTCTTGATGACAGCCAGTTACCTGCAATGCTTATAATTTTTGTCATCTATAGCTTGTTTGTTAATTGATACAGATTCAATATTGTACTACTGTGTTGATTAATTGGTTTAAGTATTGCTTTCAAGGGAATGTTACTCTTGTACTTTAATTAAAGAATGTATCCCTTTATTCATATTTTCTCTGAAAACTTTACAGTACTTTTAGGTCAGTAACAGATATTAAGTCTTACCTGAAGTTTCCTCCCAAGTATTAAAATAATTGCTTGGTTTTCTTATCCTCCTTTCATTTCCTGTTACTATGTACTATGGTTATTTCTGCCTATATGAAGCCATCCTTAAAGACCACAGCCAAAAAAAAAAAAAAAACCACAGCAAGTGCCCTCATCAGCTGGGCAGGCTGCCTTTGTGGCGAGAGTCACCCCACCTGTGGCTCAGTGCGGTGGAAGAGAACTCCTTGCTCCTCCCTTGGTCCGTGTGTCATTTATTCATGCCTTTACTGATGCCCCACCTCTCCAGTGCCCAGGGTCATTTCTGGATGCCCTCCCCTGCCAGTGGACAGGAAGGGCGTGAAAGATGGGACACTCAACTCTTGGTCAGTCAGTGACCTTTCCTCCACACTCTTCCTCCAGTGGAGAGACCTGGTCACAAGACTTTGAGACCGAAAGGAGGCCAGGAACTGAGCCCAGCTATGTGCACAGGAGAAAAGAAGTGGATTGGCAAGCACAGGGCTGGTCTCATATTTACACTATTCTTTGAACAATCTTCAGGATTCTATTTGTAGCATTCCAGCCACAGCATTGCATGTCTATAGCAGCAGGGTCAGCCATGTCTCTGTCTGCAATGTTTTCGTAAGACTCCATCACTAGCAATGGTTTGAGTGCTTCCTCCTCCCTAGTATTTCCTTGAGCTCTGAAATGATGCCTGAAACACCTAGATCGTTTTGGCACCCTTCCTTTGCTGAACTTTTTTCTACATCAAAACTACAACTAGACTGTGATTTTTATTAAAATGATGCCTTTTATGTAGTTGATAACTATAAACCTTCCACTGGGAACTATGTAGATGGAACTCTGGTCACATCAGTGAGGTTTTTTTCTCCCCACCACAGTTTACTGCCAGGGTTCTGCACAGCTTGAGGCAGACACAGTCACCCTCGACTTGGTGGGGTCCTGCTCAGAAGATATTTATGAGGGAGGAGTGTGATTGCTGATTTTCTGGAATTTTTTATAAATAAAATTGTAAGTTTGTTGTATGCCTCTGATCATTTGTCTAGGTGTCAGTTCTTCTATTTTTTACTTTATGAAAAAATAAAACAAAATTTTATAGGGAAAAATAAGAGAATGACAACATTTTATGTACCATTATTTTCAAGGTATTTAATCATAGTACAAGATATATGCACAAGAGATCCTTACAAAGAAGAAACAGAAAGATAATAACACAAAAGTTTATTTTCAAAGAACTCAGATAAACTACTGGTATAAATATAACGAATTACTATATATATATAATGTTTTAATATATTTAATATATATTAAATGTTTTAATATATTAAATATATTAAAACACTTAAATATTGCAATAGATAATTTGGGGAAGTATTTGAACTTCTCCCTACTCCTTACTTGTCTTATTTTTTATATTTTGCCCTTTGTGTGTATACATAAAAACACATATAAGCACAAACATATATATTTGTAATATTGTACAATTCTTCAAACAATAGTATATGCACACATATAGTTTCTATATAACAATAGTATACACACAAATATATACAGTTTCCACGTAAGAGAAACATCCCACATTTAAGTTTATGTATGTTTTTTTATCATGATTTCTTCTCTGAAACTGTACTTTTTTTTGTTTCAAGATTTTATTTTTTTCCATAATTTTATTGAGAAATGAATAGCAATGAGACAGTGAAACTATGCTTTTTGACTTGTTTGTCTAAACTGCAAGAAGTGTCCCCCAGAATTATTTTTTCTTCTGTCATAATATTTTCTCCTCCTTCTCCATCTCCCTCTCCCACCTTCCTCTCCTCCTCCTTCTTCTCTTCCTCCTCTTCCTCCTCCCTCTCCTTCTGTTTTTTTCTCTTCCCCTTCTTTTCTTCTATCTGGGTTACTTCTGAGATTCTTTAGTGTAATTTTTTTTTAAAAAATCACAAGTAGATATACGCACACTGGATTCTTTTAACTAATTTTGCTTGGCTTAGTGAATTTTTTTCGGCTACAATTTCTTTGTTTGAACTAAGTTGTCTTTGACTATTTCTTAGATTACCATACAAGCTTCCCCTGCTGATTTTCTCTTTATGGATTACCTATTAAAGTGTCTTATCATCTAGATCTGGCTTCTAGCTCTGCATTGGTTAAGGCTATCAGAAAACCCAACTTAAACTTTAAGCAGAGAGGGAAATATCTGGGTTCGTGTTTCTGAAATCTAAACAGCCAGGCTTTTCGTGCAGAGTACTAAGATTCCCTCCACCCCACTCCCTGCAATTTTCTTGTCGATTTCTGTGCTCTGGTCATTCCTGGTCCCACTCTATGCCCCTCCACCATGAGATTGGTGGCTTCCAGCAAGACTCATACCCCAGTGTAGCTCTTCCCATCTCTACGACAGTCTTGCCCCTCCTTTCAGTTTCCCTAAGCCATTCTCAGCCCAGAGGGCTGTAGGTTGAGGGATGGGACTACTGGTGACTCACTCCATTCATACCAGCCACTACCCCACAAGGGATAACCATGTGTCCACATCAAAACTCTCTCCTCTTTAGTAGTTATTCCCCTTTGACTTCTGGGTAAATTTTATGAGTTAATTCCCTGGTAGATGTAAGTTCTCTGAGACTATGGAAAGGAGAGGTGTGGGTCCTACTTTTCATTTCTTCATGAATTTTACAAATATGCCTTAGACCATTGCTCCTTTGGAAACACTTTTCAGACTCAGTATTCTTCAGATCTTATTGGGAAAATGACTCAGGAACTCATTTCTTTCCCTACCTGGACAGGAAGGTAGCTTTCATGACTCTTCCAGGTGCAGTTTCTAACCTGAGGCGTCTTTCATGGGCTTTGTGTTTCTTCGTCTTCACTTTGTCTATACAACCCTCCACTCACTTCAAAGAGAATTTGCCTTCCTTCTGTTCACCAACTGGCCCAGTATAACCTTTCTCCTTCTTCCTATGCTGGGGAGTCACAAATCACTATGAAATATAAGTTTTCACACCTCAAAGGGAGATTTGCTTTCTGGGCTTTGCATTGCATGGCCATCCTGGGGGAAAGGTCTTTTTTCTAGTCAGCACCCACCTCTTGTGACCAACAGAATCAGCCATTAGCAGGTGGCACAGGTCAGCAGCACGGAAGAATGTGGGGTCCTCCTGCCTGGCGGGGAAGCTCACACCATGGTGCCTAGGGCTCCTCTAACAGTGTCTGTGAATGCAGCAAATCAGAGGAGTGTGTGACAACGGTAGGTTCTAATACCCAAAGCAATGACCCAAATGTTAGCTGATTATAGTTCTAGCTGCTATAACGGACTGGGTGCTATAAACAACAGTCATTTCTCAAAGTTGTGGAGTCTTCAAAGTGCAAGTTTAGATCTTCAGGAACTGGAGATCAAGGAAGCTCTCCCACATTAATAAGGGCACTAATCCCACTTCCAAGGGCTCAGTCCCCAAGAACCAATCACCTCCTGAAGCCCCATCTCCTAATACCTTTGCCTCTGGGTTACATTTTAATGTACGGGGTCACAAACAGCCTGCGACAGCAGCTTTCAGTCTGTCAGGTGGTCAACTTCTGATAAGGTCTTTTACTTTTCTAAACCTCAGTTTCCCCTGACCATAAAATACAAATGACCAGAGTATCTTTCTAACAGTTACCAAGCACGCTGGGCTTGCACATGGTTGGCGATCCAATAACGGCATTTCTTATTATCATGGTTATAGTGGTAGTAATAGCACTAACACTACTAGTGAAACTCCACCGAAACTCTACTTGTCCTGCCAAAGTCAAATTTACTGCCAAATAAGCTGAACATAATTGCATTCCACTGCAAATGTTTCAGGGATATCGAAGCAACTTCCTGAGCACAGGCCTTGTTGGGAATTAGGAGGACAGCACTTCCCAGAGAAACCCCACTCTGCGCTCTCCCTTGGTGGGAAGCCATTAGCCAGGGATTGGAGTAGTCATTAGGGGACAGTTGACCTTCAGCATGGCCTGGAATAGCAGGACCCATTTATGGCTGACAATTGGCACTGGCCCAAGTAGTCCATGCAGTGCACAGCCAGGCATTCACTTTATGGTCCTTTAAAAAGGGGGTTCCAAATGTTGTTGGGTATCTTAAAGTCTAAGCTGTTACATGTGGAAGGGACCACCCATTGTGGGCTTAGGATTTCTTTTTTAGAAGAGAGGACACATTCCAAAGCTGTGCTTGGTATGTCTTGCCAGCCCAGCATTTCCAGGCTGTTAATATAAACTATTTCTTGGACACAGGACTCCATATTCATTGGCTTAAATTGGATTTTTTTTTCCCTTTCCTGTAAGTGGAAGATTTTAAACTTTAAAAAATCCAGAGTGAACGGGCGGCTTTCAAGCCAGCCTCTAGGGCAGTGGCCACAGATGGAGCACGGTGGGCTTTGTTGCGAACAGCAGCCATGTACCTGCTCATAGAGTAAACCCTCGTGCCAGTTCTTGCCAGGAGGAGGCCAAAGTTGGGTGCATCGCAATGGCCATCCCTGCTCAGTGGCTCACAGCCCAGCTTCCTGGAGGAGGCCTTGCTAGCAGGAATGGTTACAGCTGGCAGCTGGTGTGAGGCAGAGAAGCTAGCACTGTAGACAGTGGGGTTCACTTGGGCTTTGGCAGTGATATAAGTGACAACACCTCAGAAAGGGTAGCACTGTTTCAAGCTAAAGTGCAGGCATTCTAATGACATGGCTAATATGAGGTTGGCCAAGTTCTTATTAACTGGACCTCTGTAACCATGCTCAAAATCATAATAGATGAAGGAGTGTGGACACAGAAAAGCAAGGCGATGTGATTTCCTAGGAATGAAAATTAACACTTCTGTCAAGTTAAGGCACTGCACAAGGACACAGCCCAGGGGCAGCCCCATCTGTTCTGCCCAGACTCTGCATGAGAGTGGCCGCCCTTTTGCTCACTAATGAAGGCTTGACTGAGGGTGTTGTGGGCCACCAGGGAGGAAGAGACCCAGACTGGGCAAGTGAACTCAGTGCAGGAACTGGAGACTGACCAAGGTAGGGGCCCTGTTTCCCAGGTTAACTTTCCGGATGACTCCTTGGTTTTCTGCCTCCTGCTAACTCCTACTTTGGTGTCCATTCCTCTAAGCCATTCAACCTAGCTTAAGGTATGTGAGCAAGTTCTTCCATGCCACCCCAGTCCTCATCTGTGTGATGCATGGATGCAGGACAGAGGCTGTTCCTGACTGAGCCCTCAGGGCAGAGAGAGCTTTCTCTATGATGCCTCACTGGGCTGTGCCCATGGTGATGCCACATGGAATGACCTTCCCATCTCCAGTCCTGTCCATACAGAAGGGCATGAACTCCAGGCACAACACACCTTGGGTCACAGCCTCTCTGGCTCTCTGTAGATCCTCCTTTGGAAGTTTTTCCTGCTGCCCTTCCACAGAAGACAGAGCTCTCTCCCATTCCAGAGGGAGCCTAGCAGGCAGTGAGGTCATGGGCTTTGGGAAATAGATTCATTTCAGAGCAGGCCAAATAATGCTGGGGAAGGGTGATGTTAAACTGACCCAAACCATGCTCTTGCTTCTTGGCCACAGGCTCTTGGCCACAGAGAGACTACCTAGAGGGACTGGGTTTCTCTGATGGCATGGCAGAGCTGGGAGGGGATTGAGGTATTGGTCACTCCACATTAGTTGCCAGGGCATGCACTAGAGTCACATGAGCATGGCTTTTTCCTAGATAAGGAAGTGGTACAGGAGTAGGAAGGATTGGGACCTGCCAGGCTTGGCAGAGCTCAGGTGGCCTGCCATGCTGTTTCTCACAGAGTCACCAGGACTCTCTTCAGGCACAGGGCCAGATGCCCTGGAGAGCAGGTGGCTGGGGCCACTACCCAGAGCCAACCTCTCTCTTCTCCTCTCCCTACCCACCTGTATGCATTGTCTGTCTGTCTAATCCCCACACCGAGCACTGAGGCCCATCTTGGAGTCCCACCATCCACCACTGGCTGGGTGAACACGGGACCTTAGCAGCTTCTTGCCTCTTTGCTTTCTAGACCAGAAACCAGTGAAAAGCACAGTCCCTAGGGCTAAAGGGGGTGCACAGCTCACAGTGAACATGCAGTGTTGGCTCAGCAAGGGTTGCAAATGCCACCACCAAATAAAGTGTTCATCCAAGATACTTGTATTGTCCCCACTGCTCATTCTTACACAGCTGCCTCATGAACCCTCTCTCCATGGCTGTGACCTCTTGTATCTGCCAGGCCAGCAGCAGTGTCTGTCCACTCTGTGCGTATCCTCTCCTTCCTCACCATAGCTTTGTAATACAGTCTGAATGTGTCCTCCTCAAGACACCCGTTATTCTCCATCCCCAGGGCGACATGCTAACATCATCCTCTAAAACTGTCAGGCTCCATGCTGCGCTCTCTTCAGGGCTAAGTCTTCACCTAGCCTGCTACCCGCTGGCTGCCACCTTCCAACCTGCTCCAAAGACACCTGTAACTGCACAGGCCTGTGCTGGCTGCTCTACTTCTTTTCCACTGTGGGCCACTCTTCTCTTCCTGAAAACTCACACCCTACTGCCTTTGTCTTGTAAAAGCACCTTGAGTTGACTCTGGTCTGGGAAGATCAGTATGACTTCTTCCCCTTGTTGCTCCCAGTCCTGAGTCCCTCTGTCCACAGCACCCTGCAGAGGCTCTCACCTGGGATGGGTGCTTCGCAGATGTTCATTGACTGAAAGCTTAACCCACATTTGTGGTTGGAATAAGGCTGCTCCCCAACCTCTGCACTTTTAGGAAAAGATACAGTTGAAGAATGCAGTAAGGTTAGGATATTTACAGCTATGGAGTCTATAAACATTTCCAAAGCTGCTCTTATAAACTTTGCTTAGGTGATTTCTGACAGTGATTCCTTTTACCCCTGTTCTCTGGGCTAAACCCAAGTGTGTGTGTATCTGTGTAGAAATTGATTCTATGAGCTATGGGAGTGGTTGGGGGGGTTGATAAATTTATTCTGTGGAGCCCATCAGAAATCCAAGATGTCAAGATTTAACCTTCAAAAGAGCAGGAAGTTTCCATTTCTAAAACATAAACAAATGGCCCAAACCCTGCCGATTCTAGCCTGGCTGGGAACCAGCTCACTCCCACCTGCCTGCTCATCCAGATGCCTGGCCAGGGGTGAGTTTCTGTTGGCTCTGCTTTCCATTGCATCAGAAACAAGGTATTGCCAATAGGAGCTTGGGGTAAACATCATCCCAGTCTCATATGTGGAAGCATAATTATTTGGTTGGAATCTCAGAATTTCAGGTTGCAATGTTGTACCTTTTGCAATCAGTGGGCCTGGAGCCCCACAACTTCCATACAATAAACCTCATCCTGTCCTTCCTGCATCTAGCACCCTAACTGCCCCATGGGGGCTGAGTAGGCTGAACCTGGCTTTCCTGCTCCTCCACAAAGACCTATGCCAGTGCTCATGATGACCCTGTACTCTGTCTGAGCTCTTCCTGGTACAGAGCTCTCCACCCCAACCTGGCTACACAGTTGCGGAGTCACCTTCCTGTTTCCAATCAGCTGCAGGAAGGAACTCCAGGGTGGATTTGCCAGGGACGTTTCTTCAACAGTTGGGGCAGGGACCAAAGAGTCTAAAGTTGGCCAGGCAAACACAGCAAACAAGCCCAGGGTAATTCCAGAACATTGTTTTTGTGTGCAGCAAGGCTGCTTTGACCCTTGGGTACAGCCATCAGAGGCTGCAGGGAGGGAGGTGGGCTGCATCTTTGAAGGAGCCCCCCACCACCACCACCACCTCAGGCTTGAGAAGGGGCCTTGGGCGTACACATGGGAGTTTGGTCAAGTCAGGGGAGCAGAGTCTGGGAAACACCCTTCTCAGAAAAGCTCCTGTCCTTTAAGCCAGGAGAGAAAGGGTGAGCAAGAGCCTAAGCCACCCAGAAGCTGGAGAGGATGGATACTGGGATTGTGACAGTGGACCTCAGTCTGCAGGTGGGGGTCACAGGAGGAGCATCTTCCCCATGAGGAGAGGCTCCCTGCTGTCCCCGGTATTACATGCACTCATGGTGCTCAGTTCCCACCAGTCTGTAGGGAGAAACATTCCAGAATGTTCTCACCAAGGTCTTGCTGACCCCATAACACTGCTCCTCTTTTTCAGAGCACTTTCTGTAATCTCAGCTTCCATCAGCTTAATTTGGCTAAGGATGGTCTCCCTCATCGCACTGGAAGTCCTGCGAGGCTCGTCTAAAGCCCTTCTTAGCTAGGAATGTGTCCTGCAGAATTCTATGTGGTGGCTGGCACCTTGATCCCCAAACCTAAGACAAACCACTTTGCACACACCCCAGCTACAAAGGACAAAGGTAGTACACACAGAAGAAAGAGGTGACCCAAATGGAGGGGGATGACAGGAGGAGAAGAAAGCCAGAGGATCTGTCAATGTTTTGAACCTTTGGAAAAAACTGTCAAAGAATTAGCTCTTGTATGAAGAATTTAAGGAAATTATACTATCTATTCTTTCTTGTAGGAATAAAACATCTCACGTACACAGGAGCAATAGAAGATGATGTCAATCCCATAGGAAATATTTTTCAAAGGGAACAAGAAATAGAATAATTTCCTCAAGTTAATTAAGAACTTTGAACTTTGTAACTTAATAATGAGAATTTCTAGATGATATAAGATCATATAGCATAATGAGAATTAAAAATCTAGTTTTCATGATCAGAAAAAATAGTTGTAAAGGCAACTGACAGAAGTCAGGAAATAATTTGAAATAAATAAAATTATTATTTTAATATGTGCTGACTTTAATTTAGAAGCAAATACTAAATTAGAAGAAACTAAAGATGAATGAACACCGTAGAGAAGTAGAAGACAGAACAGAACATATAAAATGGCTCAAGATAAAGCCATAGCTACAGAAGACACACAACAAAGTCTAGTAGGTAACAACAGGCAGACCCAAAGACGACAGCAGAGGTGGCCAAACAGGAAAAAGACCTAACCTGGTATTGTGTCAAACATAATATTGTATTAGTCAGGGGCCAAGACTGACCATATAATAAAACACCCCCACACACACAACTGAGTATATGGTACATGAACTAAATATTTTCACATATTTATCCTATGCAAATGTAAGCTGACATGATATTAAAATGAAAGATATTTAGATTGCCTGTAAAAGCTAAACTCAATAATGTCTTGTATACAAAAAATAAACTTAAAACAAAGAAATGCAGAAATGAGAGCGATTTAAGAAAAGAAGATGCACAAACATGTATCTGGCAAATCCACAGGAACAGAAAGCTGGAGCCATAATCTGCATACCTAATCTGCATACATAATCTGCATACCCGAGGAAGCAAACTCACATCCAGAAAAGGAAGGGACACAGCGCTTTGCACATGGCCACATCCCCCAATGAGTACAGAGTGGCTGCTTGTATTTGTGACCCTGACACAAAGCAGCAGTGTTCAACCACCAGGATTTTCACAAGAAGCCACAGAAATAGGCCCACATTAATAATATGATAGTCTGGTTTTGTCACTCCAAGTTCGATGAACTGGACACTGACGCTAAGGTGACCTGACAATAAACTAGGGTTTCCTACTCTGCCTGACACCAAGCCCTGCTTCACTCTTCGAAATTTCCTGAAAAGTGACCACATCTTAGGTCCCTCCTATACAGTCCAAAGTACAGAATTACAACCAAATTTCTCTGAGCATGAGTCAGTGCATTGTAAGATTTATTTAAAGAGTGTAAAAGCCTTCCATACAAGAAACTAAAAATACTGTGCTTTGTCATAGCAAAGACTGAAAGCAAACTGGTGAACAATTTGTGCTTCATACACTTGTAAAAGAAAAGAGGAATATTCCAACATAATGTAAAATTACGTCTAGTGATCTCTATGGAGGAAAAACAATGCAAAGAAAAAAATGCATATAGTATGCTACTGTTTGGTGAAGAAAAAGGTGAACAAATGCACAGCATATATATATATATTTGCTTCTGTACATGTTTAATGTGAAGATCGATCCCCAGAGTGAATAAGTGCGGTTACTTGCCTTTTTCTGGCCTGGCCAACACTCCAGATGCAAAACTAGAAAACATTTATTATAAATAATATTTGAAAACATGTCAGAGAGTTATGGAAGCAAGAAGAATAAAGTGAGCCAAAATTCCAGATGGCAAAAGTTATCTGAGACAAGCTAGCAAGCTCCCACTGATGAAAGGAATAAATGCCTATCTAAATAAACAGATCTTCCAAGCACATGGGTTGGAACACTCCATTTTCCTAGCCCACTGATACTGCCCACTTTGGACCATCAAGAAAGTCCCAGCAAAAACTCCCAGGTCCCTACATTGTAGCTATTGACAAAGTCATACCAGTAGAAATTAGTAGTATAGTTATCTTAGCTATCTTGTGTGTATGTTTTCCCTTCCACCTTTCTTCCTTTCCTCCTTTCTCTCGTCCCAGATGCTCTTTCCTTTTGAGCAGTTTCTTTCACAAGATCTATTGTACCTTTCAGATTTTATTCGCTCTTCAGGTTCTTGTACTAGGAGATAATACAATGCTTACACATGTGGGTCTGGCTTATTTCACTTATGAGAATGGTCTCTACTTGCATCCATTTACCTTTTATAAAAGCCTCAAGTTTATCTGTCTTTATAAGTAAGAGGAAATTAATACATTTCTGAATAATTTTCAGATTCATGAAAGTTCACAATGCAGTTACACAATTTTCGAAGCAAATTATAATAGAAACTACTTACCAAATTTCATAAGATTAAAGACAAGAAGTACTTGTAGTCAATCGTATAGCATTCAATGAACATATTATATATGAGAAAGGGTTGTAACTGGTTATTTAAGATGCTGCTTAAAAATAGAAGAATACATCAAACAAGCCCATGGAAAGGAACAGGAGATGAATAAATGTATGAAGTGTACAAATGAATATCAATACAGTAGAAAATCAGTACACCATAGGAAAAATATTCAACATACCTACACTATTTAAGGTTAACAAAATTGATTAAAATTTTCAAAACTGATAAAGACAAAATGAAACAATGACCAACAAACTGAATCAAAAGGGAGCATAGTACAGTACAGGTCTTACAGAGACATGAATGTTCATATGCACAGATAACATGGACAGTCCGACACGCATGAAATTGAATCCATCTTTCTGAAAAGAACACCCTGGCATCACCTGTGCCTCCTTCCAGACATGGAAGAGGAAAAGTGTGGTTGTGCATAGGCTCTCTGCAGAGAGCAGAGGAGGTGGAGGAGGGAGCCCAGCCTCTCAGGTGCCAGCACAGGGTTTCCTGAGGGGAAGCCGCAGGCCACTCATCACGGGCACTTAGGCACAGAAATCCTTACTTACATGTGGGCAGAGACAAGCCAGCAGTGTGGAAGAGGATCACATATTGCACTGAGGAGAACTGTGGGTCCTAGGCTGGGCCACTGTTATCAACCAAGCCACCAAATCTATCACTTCAAAGGAAGGAGGAGAAAGATCACAGGATCGTCCTGATTGAGGTAGAAAAGGTGTCTGTCCTATGCAGTGTTTATGAATGATAAAAATGCAGAGCACATTAGAGATAGGAGAATGTGCTTCACTGGTCAGTCTGTGAAGCGGCACTTCATGCCAGGCCCAGGGCCACTGTGGACAGGGGCAGGTACTGCTGGACAAGTGACTGCTGCTGCATGGTGCTCTGGAGGCCGCTAAGTCAGAGACAAAAGCTATGGAGAAATGACAACAAAGGAAAAAAAGTGCATTTGCAGAAAATACAATCTTGTTTATGTAAAAACTTCAAGGAAATCTAGAAAAAGTCTGTTCCAATCAGTAAGTAAATTCAGTAAGATCTTTGAGATAAGGCTGTATACAGAAATGAATTACAAAAAAAATTAAAAAAAGAAATGAATTACATTTTATATACCTATTACCAAAAAAGGACAAAATTAAATTTTAAAAATGTAATTCATAACAACACAAAGAATATCAGATACTTAGGAATGAATGAAAATACATGACTTCACTGAAATGAGGATCTCTACAGAAGAAATGAATTAGACATAAATAAATAAAAGGGCATATTGTGTTTATTGTGGAAAATGTCAGGTTATTTTTATTATTCCTGTTGGGCTGGTGGCAGAGTACATTGACAGATGGTGTCTAAGCAGATCCAGAAATGCACAGAATCTAGAATAATCACAAGTTTAAAGAAGAAAAATAGAGTTGAAAACATGCTACCAGATATGAGGTATTATGGATGTATTGTTGATCCTAAAAACACAAACAGAAAGGGGACGGGAGTGCAGAACCCAGCTCGCCTGTCTTGATGTCCTGGGAATGCAGCTGCTCCTGAGAGGAAATGGTGGAGAGAAGATGCTGGCGGTGCAGGAAACCTGCCAGGGACACGCGGGCCTGGGCCTGTCCCTGCACTCAGCGTGGGCACCTACTGGGGCTTTCTGCTCTGAGTGGGCGTGGACAGGAAAATAATGAAGCTATTTGAGATAGAGATGTGTGTTCAAGATCTTGAGATAAAGGAGGATTTTTCTTTTGTCCTTAAGAAAAGATACACACACCACTGATGATAAATGAAAAGAGATAACTAATTGATGTATATTGAAATTTGAGAACTCTTGTTCATTAGTGGTAACTTTGTGTGGGTGAGATTTCACAACACATCCCAGAGGGAACTGCTTCTACAATATTTTTAAAAACCTTATGAGTTAATATAAAGACAGTCATTTTAAAGATTCGAGCCCTGGAGGGCCATGCTGGCCCTACCCCTGGGGCATACTGAGACTGCGACTGAGACTGGAAGTGGAGGTGCATACCTATAATCCCAGTGCTTGAGAGGCTGAAAACAGGAGAATCATTATGAGTCTAATCTGTGCAGTGAGACCCTATAGATCCTGTACTAAATAGATAAAATGATAATAATAATAAAATTAAAAAGTAAAAGTCATCCCTTTTAGATAATAATTGCCCCATACTGGCATTTAAAGATTCATTTGGCCTATGTAAGGTGAAGCATTAAATGAACGTTAAAGGAACATATTAGAACATATTACATGCAAATCATTGCATGGAATTGCATCTCATCATCCCTGGTCTGAAACACATGGTTTTCCTGATAACTATATGAGTTTCTTCAGCTCAGGATATAAAGTAATTTTATAAACACAGTATTGAATTATTTTATAATGTAATATACTCATTACACCACCTAGTGTAACTGTCTTTTAATATTTTTGAATTTGATCTGCCTTTAGCTGTATTTTCTTTCTCCTTCTAGCTCCCTGCTTCCTCCAACACAATTTAACCACTGTCTTGAATAACACATCCCTTTTTTCCAACTTTCTTTTAACGGTGGACCTTTGAGTTATGACTAGCCTGACATGTGAACTTACAACCAAAGTCTTGAGTTGTGACATGAATGCTAGTCACTTGTGCTTAAAGATGGTCTCAGATATAGATTTAACTCATAATGAGTTCTGGCAAGAACATTACAATGACCTTTCCTGTATGGGGTTAAATCAAGAAACCCTAGGCCAATGTCCCTCTCTAAGGACATGAGACCTCTATATGAGAGAGACTCTGAAGGCTGCACAGAGGAGCCCAACCAAGCCCATGACGGACAGCTTGAGTAACAATCAGCCCTCAGGAGCAAATTGAGTTCCTAAGTCTAGGATCCACTGTATTTAGTTTTATTGCGTAAATAGATATTTCAAAAGTATGTAAATAGTTTTCTTTTAATTATTTTCAACTTTATATGAAAGTATCTTGTCATAAATAATTTTGGACGTTACTATGATTTAATAGTAATTCTTAGGATTCCTGCAAGCTCTTTTTTTCCCTCAAACTCTTGCTGTTGTTGTTGTTTATTCCTTTTGATTGCTGTGAAATATTCTATTCTGTGAATGCAGCCACATTTGCGTGTCCTCCTTCCCACTACTCGCGCTGGATTTGGTCCACACTTCTGCTATTGTAATCGTGCTGTTAATACATTCTCCAAAGCATCTCATATCTCTTAGGAAGCACTTATAAGCTTCACTTCTTGACTACATATCCTGAGCTTTAATTGCTAGGCCAGAGTGTATGTGAGACTCAATTGTATATCTGTTTTAAATTAAGCAATTGTGTATTCTTCAGTTTTCCCAAAATATTCACCAGACCACATTTTATTATTCTTAGCAATCATTTCATTTCACATTTTAAATTCTCTGAAATAGGGATATTCTTACAACCCAACAGTTCATCGTGGTTTAGTTGTTAGCATTTTTTCCTTTCTCGGTGATCTGCCTCATAGTCATGCTATCTTGGGCTTGACAAACCTCATTTTCAGCATACAACTCTTCCATACATGTACTTCCTCCACTTTCCTACTTCCATCAAAAGACTAAATTAATATTAACTTCGTTAATGAAAATATCAAGTACAACAGCCTAAGTATGGAGGAAAGATAAAACTTTCAGAACTAGTGTTCAGAATGGAGACCAGGGCTGAGGGAACTCTTCGTCTCTCTTCCCCAGACTGTTTCCAGTGAGGTGGGGCCTCGCACAGATGCAGACTCTGAAGCACTTCCTGTTTTGTTCTTCTGAGACCAGAAAGAAGAAGAAGCCTCTGAGCTCCACTCAATTGATCTTCATAGGAAAGGAAACCACTGGACCTTCAGCACAGCCTTTTTTTATTTCTCTGAAAGCTTGGTTTTCAGGACACAAGTGAAGAGGTCACTAGAGCTAAGTGTGGATCTTGAGCATTCCCAAAGGCCTGCACGTTGAACACATGGTACCCCACTTGATGCTCTTCAGGGGTGGTGGGACCTCAAAGTGAGGTTGGGTTGAGGCATCTGTCACTGTGTGTCCCTAGGGGCACTGTGGATCCCAGGTATCCCTCTCTTTCTCTCTGATTTCCCCTGTGAGGTGAATGACCTCAATGTACCATGTGTGACCAACATAGGCCCAAAACCTTAGGGCTGACTGTGACAGACTGAGATGTCACAAGCTCTACAGCTTGGGCAATGCCCAATGAGAGTTCCACCAGCTATGGTCCTGAAGAAGAGGCAGGGATCTCAGAGGGTGGGATTTGGGCTCCTTTTGTAACTTCCAGATCAGTACAACACATTGGATAAAGTGAGATAGAAGCATGCCCTGCGGAGCCCTGCTCAGCACTACACGCAACCTTTTGGGAGGTGTTGTACATGCTCCTCACCTGCAGCAAGCACTAAATGTCACCATCTTTCTCATTGCATGTTGTCTGAAGAAGGCAGCGGGTGGCCCTGCTCCACCTCTTCCAGAAGAGAAATTTGTGCCACGCTGATCTGATGGGGAACAAACGCGACAGGCTGGGCCACGGCCAGCACTTCCCTGCAGTTTTCAATTTCTCTTTTCTAGGAATAGAAGCAGCAAGGACAGGGAGAATGTCACTTGGCAGATAACCTTCTCTCCTCCTGTTTTGTTTTATTATTATTTCTCCTTTAGGCATCACATCAAAAAAAGAAGGAAGCTTATTTTCTAGAACTTCTTAGCTCAAAAAATGCAAACCAGATTTTTGTGTCTCTGGCCTCTGACTTCTGGAAGCAGATGGCTTTGGAGCTGTCCCCACCCCCACACCAGCCTCAGTGTCCCCCCTTGCATGATCCGAGGGACACAGCAGCATCATACAGCAGGAACACACCAGTGCCAAGCCCAGACCAAGGTGGGGTCATGTGCAGAGTGAACCTTTGAGGCTGAAACAAAGCAGCGGTCACAATGACCCTCTTAGAAATGTGTTTCTGCATACTTTAAACTTTTCGGAGTATTTTTACTCGGCAAGTTTCATAAGAGGCAGCCTAATGAATTATAAGCCAATTAAACTGTAAACGCTCTGCAGTTTAAGAAACAGGTATGCGTCTTTTGTGTTACTCCACGCTTACAGTGACAGCAGAAGGCAATTCATCATCTTCCTTTAAAGTGCCAAGAGGCTCAGGCTTAGCGAAGCTGAGGGATCTGTCCAAAATATGGAACAGAAAAGAATGAAAGGTGCAGTGAGAAAGTAGAAAGGCTAGTCCACATCTCTGGTCCAAAATCAGGGCCATGCAAGGGGAACTCAGCTACACCCCAACTAGGTTCTCCACTGCTGCCTCCTGAAGGCTTTGGGAAGAAGGAAGGAGAAAGCAAGCAAAGGAGAGGGGAGAAGGCAGGAAGGGAAGAAGAAGGGACAGAGGAGAGGAGGGGAGGGGAGAAAGCAGCGCAGTGGTCCTGTATCTCCAGCGCAGCTGCCCCACACCACGGGACAGGATCTAGCTCCTTATCCCACATTCTCTGGAAGACAGCAGAGATATGACACAGCACAGCACACAGAAAATCTTTGCTAAAATTGATTTTCCATATTTTTTTTCTCCCGGAAGTTTTACATTCAGACAACTGCAAACACATTCTTTGTGTCTGCAGTAACATCATTGTCCCCCACACTCCTCTTGGGGACATTCCTTGCTCCCCACCTGTCACAGGATCCAGCTCTGACCCCAGCCCTGAGTCAACCAGCACCTCACCACCACCCCAGAGATGAGAAAGGAGGAAGTGTATCTGGTGTTAGGAAAAGAGGGAAATACATGAAACAGGGGGGAAGGGTGGGGAGCAGAAGGAGGCCCCACTGCAGTGGGGATGCTGTGCACTGGGGCACTTCAGTGAGCCAAGATAGGACAGGGATCTGGAAAGCAGGCACTCGGAAGGGCCAGTGTGACTGGGTGCCACTGGGGGAGATTGGAGCAGAGAGAGAGGTTCAAGTCACCTTCCTCCAGGCCATGTATCCAACCAGCAAAGGAAGGTAACACGCATTGAAATCTGAAGAACTGGACCCTTGATTTGTGCATCTACTCAGCACTGAGGTGGCCCTCTCTTTGGGGAGCTGGAAGGACTGAGGGAGTTTGGGGTGCTGTGCCGGGTCCATGGCACAAAGAGGCTTAGTTATCTCAGGGCACTGAATCCAAGCTGGGGCTCACTGCTGTGCAGTGGCTGCCCCTCACAATTTCGGACTCTATAACATCTCAATCGCCGACAGACTGAAATCAGAAGAAAAACCCTAGGAGCCAAGCCACATATTTGTGGGCTCTTATGTTTTGATAGTTTGGCTGTTGTACAGGCTTTTATTAAACCCAGATCCCCACACACAAGCGCACAAACATCTCTGAAAAGGATTCCTCTCAGCATCAAAGGCTGTCTGAGCACCAGGAGGGCCTGGCATCCCTCACCCCTGTTGTGGGGCGCAGGTGAGGTTCCCCAGGGGGTAATGGCTCTCTGCTGGGATCTCATGCTCTGGCAGGGAGATCTCTGCCCCAAGTCTCTCTGATCGCCAGCTCATGGGGGCAGATTTGGGGCCGCTTGGTCTTCAATGGCTTCTGTGGAAGTTGGGTGGGCTAGGCCTTCTGGATTTGGTGAATCATGAGTTCGGTGAGATTTTTATAGAAGCAGAACCTGCTCTTGGCCAGGTTTGGGCACAGCTTTTGTTAAGACTCAGGTGATGTGGTTGGGTTTGGTGGCACATGCCTGTAATCTGAGCACTGGGGAAGCTGAGATAGGAATGCTGAGTTCAAGGTGAGCCTAGGCTATAAAATGAACTCAAGGCTAGCCTGAACTTCATAGTAAAACCCTGTCTCAAGAAGACAAAAACCAAAAGCCCTCAGATGACCTTTCCTGGGCACCTGCTGGAGTGCACCACACATGAGGGAAGGAAGGAAAAGACTAACCCCAGGGGCCCAGCTGCACTCCAGCTTGGTGGTGGCTGCGTCATGGGCTGTCTCTCCTGAAACTTCAATCCTGTCAGATGAGGTGGCCTCCAGGGTAGGGCCCTGAACCTTTCTGTCAGACACCAGCCCAAGACTTGAGGAGGGGCAGGAGGAGCTTCCAGAGTAACCACCCGGGCACACCAGGGAGGCCTGTGGCCAGCACAGTGCTGGATGAGTCTTCTGAAATCTCCTATTTCTGCAAGGAGCAGCACACTGTCTAAATCAGGGACCTTCCTCCCATGCAGGGGTTGGGCACCAAGGGCTCTGGGGAAAGTGCAGCCTATGGCCACTGTCACCTCTTTCTGCACTTCTCTGTTCCTGCCTAGAGCAGCAATGCTCCCTCTGAAAGCAACATTCACTAAGGACTACCGCAAACAGCAGAGCCTCATGGAGATAACACTGAGCACTGGGGTAGGAAAGCTCTCCCTCAGTAACCAAAGTGTGAAGTGACAAGAAAGGGAACTGGCCCTGAGAGGATGAAAACTTGTTAGAACACAAGTTTTTAACAAAATTCTGCCCTGTTGTATAGAAAAACCAAGCCTGCTCAGATCAGCTGCTCAGAATGTCCTGACCGAAACGTGGAAGAGGATGAAAGAAAAAGAGAAGGAATTAGTTTTTTAAAAGGAGCCAGGGATTCTTGTCTCTCTTAGAAAAAGGAGAAAAAAAAAGCCCTGTGCCTCTGGCTCGCTTCACTTTTATTTCCTCAAATACAAGAACAAGCAATTAGGGTAGATAGAGATTCATCTGCCTCCCATGATCTATAGTGTATGCCCAGGTAAACAACCGGATCTCAGCTGTGTGGACTCTCCTTAGCACCTGCAATGTGCCAGCAAACTTGGGTGTTGCCAACAGAGCACAGCTCGCTGTTTCTCCTTTGCGCTTACAGAGGTTAGTCAGGCTTGGATCCTCACTTCCTGTTTTCCTACACTGTTAGACCCAGGAGAGGGTGAGTAGAGCTGAAATCTTGGCCTCTCTGAGAGCTGCACCCGACTTGGATGTGGGGGAGAACCTGAGGTGCTGGCACAGGGGTCCTCGCTCCTTCTGGGGTCCACGCTGCTCCTTTTGGCCCCTGATGATCACTCTCCTGTGGAAAGGGAGAGGATGGGGGCAGGGGAAACACAGGAGAGCCTAAGAACAATAGGGGCAAGAAGGGACATGGGGGCCAGGGTGTGTGGCAGGCAAGGCAAGCATGGGGCGCTTCATGGCAAGCAGGTGGGTATAGGTCTGGGGGAGCTGGGTCTCTTGGGAGAGGACTGTTCAAGTCAAGGACACACTGCCCCTTGACAAGGGGTGATTTGAATTGAATCACAATTAAACAATGAAGAGGAATCTTCAAATAAGTTTGGTCATCACTATTCATCTCTAAATCTTACAGCTACGAACCAGGGCCTTGCTCATTCATAAATATGAGCAGTTGAACACAGGACTTTATCTTTCTTTGGGCTTTATTAATCATAGTAAAAATAAATCTCTCTCCTTATGTGCACTTCCAGAGCAATTCCTCTCTGAGAAAATAGGTCCATACTTTTCGCCTTTAATAAAATGTGTGGTTATATGTTCTTCTATAAACTAAGAGAGTTTCCCACACATTTCCTATGAAGGTCCTGTGTCAGTTTTATATATTACAAAAGTGTCTCCCTGTTTGTAACTTTGCTTCATATAAGGTGTCCCTCGATGAAAAAAAGCTTATTATTTTAATATAGAAAACTTCTGAGATATTTTGCGTAGGTATTTCTTTGGATAAGACCTGTTTAAAATGTTTTTATCTACACTGATGTCCAAAAGTCATTTACTAAGAATTTGTTTCTCTTGCAGTTATTTCAGTCACCAAACAATGTGGAAGGTGTTTTTCTGCATAGGAGTGACATGAAGGCAAGTGAGGAGAGGTCAGGATCTGAGTGTACCCATCAAACTGATGACCATGGTCCTTAGCACTCCTTTCCTTCAAGATACGCAGGGTGGGTAGCTCTCACAGCCTCAGTCCTAGTGTCCCTGATCATAGCATTGCATCAAGAATTAATGCAAGCATCATACACTCTAAATCCAGCCACCTCTTTAAAACCCCACCTAGAACTGCATGAGGCTTTGGAGTGACATCTAGACACAAACCGTAGCAGCAATTCCAAGAATAGAGTTTTAATACAGAAGACTGGCTGCAAATGGTGGAAGAAATAAGACAGCAAAAGGAGTAGAGTGAGTCAACCCAGATGTAAGAAGCTGCTTGATTCTGATCACAAAGCTGAGGAAGTAACATCAGCTATGTTCCCAGACCCGACATGGCCATGCAGCCAGCTCCCCTGTCCTGGACACTGCTCAGCAGAGGGTTGGAGCCTGGACCTCTTGCTGCCCCCATGGCCACCTCTGCTGGCCTTGGACAATTCCCCTCCACATATACTGGTCCTTCTGTAACCATGGGGCATTGGTGCCAGGGCCTATACCAGGCCATCTAATATATGAGGCCATCTGACACAAGCATCCTGTTGATTTTCCAGGATACCAAAAATCTGCGGGTGCTGAAGTCCTTCTGTGAATATGCAGGGCTCCACGCACACTTCACTGTGTGCTTTTAGCCATCTCTAGGCTGTGTGCAAGGCCTGCTACATGTGAATGTTGTGTGTGAGGCTTGTAGACTGCACTCTTCAGGGGATAATGACAAGAAAGCTCTGTGTGTGTCCAGGTGTACATGTTTTCCAAATATTTTCAATCTTTTGATGACTAAAGGTTCCATGGACAAAGGTGCCAGTTGTAGTTTTCCTGCATTTGTATGTGCTCCTGAAAGTTATACCCGGCATTTGTACTTTTTGACTTTATGAAAATGGTATGATATTGTATGCAAAAACTTAGGCCCATTTTTACATTTCGTACTACATAGCTAACTAAGGTTTCCTTGGGGTATCATCTTATTTGTTGACATTTCCTTGTGTAAGCATGCAGGTTTCTTCACACTCCCCCATTGATATGCTCTGGATTTCTTTTAGAATTTCTTAATAGCACTGCTGTGAACCTATTGCAGGAAAATTTTCCTTACTGATATAAATAGTTGTGGGTAACAGATGCGTCCACACTGGACTGCATTGAATGCTGCTGCTGGTCTGTCTCACTTCCCAGCCACTATGAGGCGAGCAGCTTTGCTTCTGCATGGGCCCCTGCCATGATGAGCTACCCACCACAGCCCGCAGGCCCTGGGATCAGAGGAGCAGGAGCCACATCCTCTGAAACCACGAACCAAGTCACTCTTTTCTTTATAAGTAAATTATCTGACATATCATGGTACAGCAATGAAAAATAATGAGGAACTGGGCTGGTGAGATGGCTCAGTGGTCTAAAGCACCTACTTAGAACAAGCTTAGC
>NDGM011192226.1:0-10244 GCA_002564305.1 Octomys mimax | reverse complement strand
CACACACACACTCCGAGTGGGGCCGGGAATGAAAATTAGAAGCACCTGACCTGGCACACGGGGAGCCCTACTCTGGAGTCCGTGGCTCACTGCTTGCTGGCCCACTGCCCCCGCGTGGAGCCTGTGGTTATAGGACACACACTGATCCAAGCTGGAGCATCCTGTCGCTGGAGCAGTGAGCAGGAATCTGGCCAAAAGCACCCTTGTGGTGCCTGCACTGCAGCCCAACCCAAGGTCTGATTGTTCATGCTTCAGAACTCCTGCTGGGCGCTGAATCACCCAAGTCACACATTTTTGGAGGGGACCTTTGAGAGGTGATGGGGAGACCTACAGTTCTGAAAGGGCTCATCCCTTCACAGACTGCCATCTCAGAACGGCTGTTCTAGAAGCAGCTCTCTGGGGCATGCTTGCTGGCCTGCCACATGCTGCCCTGGGCCAATGGAACTCCACAGAGTCCTCCAGTGCGAGGCCTCACCAAGGCAGCTCCGTGACCTGACTTCCTGCATCCAGAAGGGTGAAAAATGCGTTTCTGTTCCATATAAGTCACCCAACCTCAGGAGCTGTGTTACATCAACTCAAAGCTGATTGTGGGCCAGCAGCAGTGGCAGGGAGGAGCTGGCCTTTGCTTTTGTGTGGCCTGCAACCAGGGAGGTCAGTGGGACAACCAGGTGGCAGCGCTGGGGGAGGCCAACTTGGTAGTTCCCTGGTCATCAGAGATGCAATCTGGGCCTTCCTGCAACCCAATGTCTGTGTTCTCTCCTGGAGGATGCTAGGGTCATCCGCTGGAGGACGCCAGCCTGGGGTGACAGGAAGACATGGGAATGAAGACATGAGTGACCATCCAGAAAGTAAAGGTCTACAGACTGAATCCTGCAACCAAAGAGCTGGAATGAGGGTATAGGTTTCCACTTGCTTATTTACTGCTTGCATTTGAGTTTCACTTTCTGGATGTCATGGTTGGGGTTGGGCTCTTTCCATTCAAATGTGGCCTTCTTTTCTCTGCTCTCCTTAAGGTGATGTCAAGCCACAAACAGGACGTCTTACTGCCATAGCACTCCCTGCTCTGGGACGTTTCTGACCACACAGTAGCTTGCCCTGGCACCATGTGGCTCGGTTTGAGGGTGCACTAGCCAAGGATAGGGATTCACCAAGGGCTGTCTTTGAAACCCTCATCAGGGTAGCTGGGGAGGAGGTGGGGACTAAGTGGGCCGAGGACCTGGAAGGGGCTGCTGCTGCCACTGTCGCCTTCCTTTGTGGCCGGCTCAGTGTGAGTTCTACTGACGTCGCCTGCTCTGATCTGTTCAACTGAGATGTCCCAAAGTTCCCCAGAAGCACTTTTCCTACCCCCTCTCCCAGAACAGTAGGAAACATCTTCCATTCTCCTGGTACAGTCCTTGCCACAGCAGAGAGATGCTTTGAAGAACATGGGTCAAGCTGTGGCTCCGTGCCAGGTACCCTGCCTCACTTGCTGTCCCTACAGCTGGCAAAGCAAGTGCATACCACATCCACCTGCTGGAGGCTGCTCTCTCATGCCCTCCCATGCGGGGGTGGGGGGGCTCTGCCTGCCTTCTTCAGCCTGGCTGCTGATGCTTGTACCCTCCAGGCCCTGCATCTTTCCCCTGTTGGGGCTTCCCCTCCATCCCATGTGGCCCGCTTCCTTCCTGGCCAGCAGGTCTACCAGGGAGGGCACCTGAGTGTTCATGGGCTATGCCCACCCAGAAGAGCAAAAGGCCCCCTGGGGGCAGCACACAGGCCAGGAGGAGTTTTTCAGATAAATGCTTACCTCTACCCAACAAGTAAACTCTGCAACCAGCTACTATAGTTTCTTAACGTTATTAGGTTAAGAGCTGCTTATAATAAAGAAAAAGTTTTCCTCTAGTGATTCTTTTCTGTCAAATGAATTCTGAAATTTTGTCTATCATGTGTTGGCCTTTGGTCAAACCATGGCAAGTGGAGACCCCTTCAGCCCAAGGCCCCGTGCACCTGCTGTGTGCAGGATAGCGAGAGCTGCTCACTATGGCCTGCCCTTGCCCGTAGCAGGCGGGGGCTTCCTCCTGCATCTGCGGGAAGGGATCGCTGCTCGAGGGAGAAAACCTCCTTCGATCTCTTTCTGCTGTGCCCAGAAGTGATGCACTCTGTGTACAAGTCAGACCATGAAGGGTGATTTCCAGCCGGCTGCACCTTACTGAAGTTTGCCAGCCTTGTGTAAACTGTTTCCAGGTCAGCTGTGGTTCTGGCCTCCCAACTAGGGGAAATGCTAATATTTAATATTCAAGCATAATATTTAATTTGGAAAAGCCTAGTGATTGTATAGCGGTAAGGAGACTTGAACAAATGGATAGAGATTTTTTATAATCTCACTGATACCTAGGGTACAGGGCAGTGAGAACATTCTGAAACTGAAGTTAAAATCATCCTAGATGTAGAATTGACATATTTTACTTCAGTCGTGCTCTTTGGGATCACTTCCCCCTGACACATGTGCTATGTAAATATATATATCCTATATCCTTCTGCATATGCAGTTGGCTTTGCACATCCCTAACACCCTTGGCTGGCATGATTCATGGACTTGGCAGCTGGCAATTTATCTTTGACCACTGTATTTAAAGGTGGCTTAGGCATTTAAAGGGACAAAATGCATAATCAACATGATCAAAAATAATCATGATCAACATAATCAAAATGCATAAATCAACACTTAAAAGATTTCAATTCCATGTGTGAGGGATGGAATGCGCCCGCCAGGAATTGTGTGTGACAGTGAAATAATAATGCAAGAAAGGAGGGCGGAGGCCCTGCTTGTGAGTGCCACACAGTGAGGTGAAGGTGCGCTGCGTACACTTCCTCGGCTCTCTTCTATGGTGGGGGGTGGGCGAGTACCTGGCGGGATGCATTTCAGGTGACCTCTGCTGCTGTGCCAGTGTCTCAGTGCTCCTCCTTCACAAGGACAAGAGCAGGGTCTCCCCTCCTCCTGTGGCCACAGGTCCCTGTGTAGAGGGCCTGAGGGGAAGACAAGAATCGCAGGTGCCTTTCTGTACACTGCTACAACCCTACAGAACGGAATTTGTGCAAGTTCAAGGTTTTTTTTTTTTTTTTTTGGTCTTTCTGTGATGGGGTCTTGCTAGGCAGGTCAGGCTGGCTTTGAGCTCAACTTGTAGCCTGGGCTGGTTTCAAACTTGCAATAATCCTCCTGCCTCAGCCTCCTGAGTGCTGGGATTACAGGCGTGCGCCACCATGCTCAGCTTGTATGATCATGTCCCTAATGTGGCAAGGTGGCCTGCTCTTTGAAAGCATCCTGCTGAGCTCAAGTAAGAAGTACTAAATAGATCTGTTTGCTGTTTTTGAATTTAGTGTATCAGGTTGAGGCCGGCAATAAAATTTTTCTCCTTGGGGATTGTATTTCTAACTTCATTGATTTACAGGTGTTAAATTTGATCTTTGACATGTTAACAGGGGTCAGCCAACTGGAACATCAGTGGAGGAGTGACAATGCAGGACTGAGTATGCAGGGAGGCAGGTAGACAGGCATGCCTGTTGTATGGCTGAAAGAGGCTTTTTCTGTGAGTGCCCAAGGGCTGGACAGCTGTGAGGTCCTACACAGGGGGTCTGACTCCTACACAGGGATGCCTGCCTCTCCTCCTCTCCTGTACCTTACTGCTTCCTGTCCTGGGGCTGTCGTAACTGTGGTGAGTGTTGCCGTCCTCTTATACCTGGTCACTGATCATACAGAACTGCAGAGGGGAAGCCTTGCTAAGCATTTGCCCACCCACCGTGAGGCGGTTCTTACACATGTTATGCAGCCACTCAATGATTCAAAGAAGACAGGAAGACTACATATTTGACGACATGGACTTATCCTTACAGTCAGCATCTCGTGTGCAGGTGGTGCAACTATTAATGGGATTTACCGAGTCTCCACAGAATTCAAAGTCACAGTGTCCTTGTAACCCTGGCAATGAGGAAGCCAACTGGACTGATGGTGGAGCTAGGAAGGTAAGGTCCACATCTCTTTCCTTTCCCAGGAGAAGGATCACAGAAGGAGGAACCAGGCTGGACACCAATCTTCTGTCCACAGTAGATGTGGTCAGCTCTCCCACCTGGCCAGCAGCTACCTTTGGAGCAGCAGTCCCAGGGGAAGGGAGCTGGGTTTCCTGCTGAGTCCCAGTGCCCTTGGAGTGCACGGAGCAGTCGGAGCTCAGCGACATGCTCAGCCTGCATGTGAGACCAACAGGAGGCAGTCACAGCTGCGCCCACTCAGGCCCTGCCACTGACCCAGCCAGGCATCCTCTAGGGTGGTGGGGGTAGGGATGGGAGCAGCAAGTCTGAACAGCAAACTGCTAGAAGGCCAGACTCAGATGGAGCAGCCTTATCTATCTGGACCCATAACTCAAGAATGAAATTGCCCCAGGTTTCCCCTGTTCACCATTAAATCCCATTCAATCATGGTAGGCAAAATGCAGTCACACTCAAGCACCAGATGTTATCATTACAGACTTCTTTTTATAAACCCACGTTGAAACCTGAGTGGTTGATGAGACCAGCTAAGCAGTTGTACCTTTGACCCGATTGCATTAAACTTGCCCTATCAATTTGAGCTTAGTATAAACACCATTTCCCAGAGCTCCTCGTGAAGTCAGCGGTGAGAAGAAGCTGACTAAGCCTAAACATTTTTTAACAGCAATCTTGTCTTACAACACCAAGGGGATTTGCTGGGCATCTGGGGCTTTATAAAACCATATGAACATGCTGAAAGAATTAAAATCCTTTAAAAATGAAGAATTGATGGTGACAGTGCTCGCTGAAGACTAGTTGGTGTAATGGCAGCCTCGGAAGACGCAGATCTGGTTTGCCACACTTTGGTATTGTTTAAAGTGACAGATTTTTATTAGTTCTCTTCTTCCTTCTCAAATGTTTACTCCCAGGTGGCCACTGCAATAACTGAAAAAAAGTATCCCATGTATCAGCAGCCTGGACATGTTCAGAGGGACTGAACAAACTCATGTTCTGGTCGAGTTTCCTTCTGATGGAGACTGGAATCCCCTTCCACCAGGCATCTCAGCTGAAGCTATGGGGAGTGTCCCCGCATCACAGGAGCTGCCACCCTGACACCCGGTCCAGTCGTGGTGGGACTAGGGAAGGCAGTGCCCGTGGCATTGCTGTTGTTCCACCTACATTCCAAATAAGTAAAACAAAGATATTTATAAAATATAAAAATACATATTTGAGAAATAAATACACTTTTATAGAAGGCCATTTCAAAAAAGAAAACCAAATGCGGATATTTTTTTTTACTGGTTTTGTATAAAAAGTTACTCAGCTACCTTGTGGCTTCACTTCCAATAAGTGGGGCACTTTCTCCTTCTGTTAAAATGCTAATATAGGGCCTGGGTGAACAAACAGATGTGTGATTGTAAGATTTATAAGCTAACTTGTACAGACATTACTTTGGTGGTGTGTGGCCTGCCTCTGGGAGCCCAGGCAGGTGGGCTGCCAAGCTACCAGAAGGTTGGACAGCGCAACAATTTAGTGAGATCCTACCTCAAAATCAAAATAAATAAATGAAGGGCTGAGCATGTGCTTAGTGCGAGGTCCTGGGCTTAATATATAGAATTATACACACACACACACACACACACACACACAGAGTTATTCTGAAAACTCTTCTCAGTAAAATAAAAGTCTTTGAATTATAAATTATAAATTAAGAAATAAATTGTGATGACACATTCCTGCAGTCCCAGTGACGTGGGACACTCAGGTGGTAGAATAACTTGAGGCCAGGAGTTCAAGGCCAGCATAGGCAAAATAAGGAGACCCTACCTAAAACCAAAACCAAACCAAACAAAACAAAAAGAGGGAGAGCACGTAAATAGAGACACAGGGAAAACGAATGCAAATACCAAGACAGAACTCACTCCAGTAAAGGAAAAAAATTCCATGACCGTAGAAATAGTCTCAGAACATTATAAAGATGTGTAATTAGACAAATCAACACGATGACATCTGATTTTTGCCAAATCAAACAAGTACCAAGGTGTCTACTCAGACCACCAAAGCCAGTGAGTTTCCAGAGGCATTTCAGGCAGAGCCCAAGGCACACTGGCGATAGCAAACAATCGAAACTCACAGAACAGGCTTCAGCTCTACAGCACTGCCCTTCCTGGTGCAGAATCAGCTGCGGCGCGGACGCAGAGTGCTGGGCCAGGGACCCTGTGCCATGCGGCCAGCCTGACTGGACTCATTCTAGCCCTCCCCCGCAAGGGAGGAGAGAGCACCACAGCTGGGCTATGCAGTTGGTGGGAGATGCTGCAGTCCCTCGGCCTTCAGGGGACAAGGCACCAGGTTTCCTCCACTCCACAGCGGGGCTGGCAGGGGGCTGGAGCTGAGCAGAGCCCAGCCACAGGGAGCCCGCGTGCAGGCCACACAGCCTCCCTCTGGCCTGCATGGAGGGCCAAGTGGACACCAGGTTTGTTGTGAGGACAGGAGGCAGGAGGGGCACGCTGCCCCAGTGCTGCACACAGCTTTCATGGGGCTTCGCTTTCTGGCCTCTACCTGAAAGAGCTATTTCAAAACCAAGCGTTCCTGCTTGCTTGGCCTACGCTGCAAGCACAGAAGGATTGAGAAACCTCCTGGCAGCCAAACAGGTTCCCCACCGAAGGCACGCACGCATGCACGCACGCACACAACATGCTGGAATGAGGCGTTCTGTTTCTGAACAGAGGTTTCATTTTTTCTTAATGTGGGCTTCAGATATTTAAATGAATTTGTTTTGTCTCCATTGGGATAAAACAGAGAGAAAAACAACTACATGAGTGTGCGAGGCCCAACGGTCTTCTACGTGGTTGTGAACCCTCCAAGGGTGCAGCATGAGGACAGTTGCTGGACCCGGCCCCTCCAGACTCTTCTCAGGTACTGGCTCCGCAGCACTGGGGAGATAATCATCTCTTGTGTCTTTTGTCTCCAGCTATACTTTTAGTTTTCCTTCTGCATTCCACTGTTCCAAAAGCTGGAGTCATCTGCAGGTCAAACCATGGCCTGGGGTAAGTACCTTGTACATCTTTAAAAAATGTACCTTGGTTGGAAGAACATGAAGACTCTTGCTCGCCATGGCAGCCGAGTGCACCACGCCCCTTCTGAGCTGCCCTCCCTGCTCCCTACCTAGAACCTGGTGCTTGGTGTTCCTGTTACCCCCAGCTGCAGGGCTTGCCAGAACTCGGGACCACACACCCCACCTCCAGGATGCTCACCTCCCAGCAGCCATGGGGGCCCCCTCAGCCTCAGTGCTGTGACCCAGGCCCAGCTGCCACGGCTCCCCTGCAAACCACAAGAGCAGTAGAGCCCACCCTGAGAGCGGCTTCCAGGTGTCAGCCAGCAGGCCAAATTTGCCTTTGCTAACCTGCAACCCATCAGCAAAGAGGCTGACTTGCCAGCAGGCTTCCACTTGGGTGTGCTCACAGACACATGTGTGTCCATGCACTGTGGGGTGTGCTTCGGGCTCAGTGTCTGCCTGAGCCAGCAGTGAGGGGCCAGCTCCCCAGGTGGCCAGTGGCTCCCTGCACCACCACAGTAGGCTGCTCTGACAAAAGGCTTCGCTACATTCTGGGCGTGCAGTCACCAGTGCAAAGTATTGTAAGCCACAAAGTCCAACACAGCCCAAATGAATAACATCACTTCTGGGGATTTGAGGCAAGCATTCTGTGCACTCCTAAGTGGGCACACAATACATGAAAACTGAGCAGGATCACAGGTCCGGCGTTGCCACACGCTGCCTTACAGCACCTGCACAAAACCCAGTCCTGGGGCTCTACAGGCTATGTTTTTCCAGTGACACAGGGGCCTGATGTCCAAACCATGGCTGAGGAGGACAGGAGAGGCAGGAGGGAGGAAGGAGGGACAATGGCAGGGAGGGAAGGAGCATGGAAGGGGAGGGACGCAGGAGTATGCACGCAGGTGGTGTGTGTACCTGCATGTTGGACTGCTTGCTAGAGCAAGAGCAAGCAGTCCGGCGGGACAACCATAATTCTCAGAAGCAAAAGTCTTTCTCAAGCCATCAGTTCCACATCCACCATCTCTGCCATCATTCACATCCCAAGGACTGATGTAAAATGGGCACTTAGCAAGGGCTGGTGTCCTTGATGAGTGGCGCTGAAGCGGGGCCACTGCGGTGGTGCCCGCCTGCAAGCCCAGCGCTCAGCAGCCGGTGCAGGAGGACTGCTGCGGAGTGGAGGCCAGCTTGGACTGTGCCATGAGTATGAGGCCAGCCTGGACTACATGAGATCCTACATGAGAGGAGAAAACAAACCAACAAGCCAGGAAGCAAAGCCCAAACGCAAAGCAGTGACATGTGTGATGCTGGAAAGCTATTCAAGGAGGGACCGAGGGAAGAGATGGTGGGCCAACTGCAGCAGGGTCGTGGGGCATAAGGAGCCTTCAGAAAGGCAGGAGCGCTGCTGACCACAGCCTCGGAGAACCCGGACAGGCAGCAGGGTGAGGTGGTGGCCCGGTGGCAGTGGCCAGGATGGCTGCTTCACGCTGCATGCCTCTCTGGACCCTGAGGAGACACCCTGTGATACTGCGCCTACTGAGCTGAAGCTGCAAGGTCACAGGTGACAGAAAACCAACTCCCGGGGTCCTTTCTGGATGTGCCAGGAACAATGACTCCTGCGACCCCGAGCTGCCCAGCACCCTGGGGAGGTGCTAAGCAAACTCAGAAAGGAACATATAGCTCCTAATTCTGCATTCTCAAGCAGTGTCAACGGTCAGTGATAGCCTGCAGCAGGCGGCCACCTGTCACTCAGCCTCCAGTGAACACAGAAGCTGCGTGGGGCTCAGGCTTCACCAACACCGCCTGCTCCTCACTGCAGGCGGCAGAACCCCCAGAAATGCCTGGCCAAGTGACTGGCAGCTACCAGCTCTCTTTTCCCACCACAGTTTTGGCTAAGACTCACTTGAAGTTTCCTCAGTCAGCTTACCAAAGGGCTTATCTATATATTTTAAAAATACATCTAATTTTTAGAACAGTTTCATCAGGACTCAGGATGCAGCTCTGTGGCGGCGGCTTGCCCAGCAGCTGCCCGGTCCTGGGTTTAGCAGACAGTGCTGCAGGCCAACAAACCACGCAGAGTTGGAGGACCCGTGTATCACTGCCTCACAGTCGGCTGTTGTGGTCTTGCATTCCAGTGGTATGCTCCTTAGCCCTGAGGACCAATACCAACACACTACCCAAGTCCACAGACTGCCCTGGGCTCCTCCTCGGCACCACAGGGCTCTGTGGGTGCTGGTGCGTGATGCCACGCCCCCTGCTCCCCATGCAGTTCCGTAGCCTGAAAGCCCCCACTGTGCTCGGCTGATCTGTTCTCCCTCCCTCCTTCCCTTCCTCCCGCTAAACCCTGTGCAAACACTCACTTTCTCACCTCTTCCATCTCTGCTTTTTCCATGTTGTTATACAGTGGTATCAGAAAACAGGCAGCTTTTTCTGATTGACTTCTTTGATTTATTAACACACATTTAAAGATATTCTTTTTTTTGTGGCTTGATAGCTCATCTATTTTTATTGCTGAATAATATTCCAACGTGTGAATGTACCACACTTTATCCACTCACTCACAGAAGTGTATGTTGCTTGCTTCCAGCATTGGCCAATTATGACTAAGACTGTTATAAATATCCATGTGCAGGTCTTTATGTGGACACAGGCTTACTCGTGTAAATACCTGGTGGAACAAGTGCTGGACTGTGCAGTAAACAATGTCTAGCTTTTTAAGAAAGAGACTGGACTGGGCATGGTGACACATGTCTGTAATTCCAGCACTGGGGGAGGCTGGGGCAAGAGGATTGCTGCGAGTTCTAGGCCAGCCAAGGCTATGCAGTGAGAACTTGTCTCAGAAAATCAAAAAACCAAAAACCCTTCCCATGCTGCACTCCTAGCAGGAGTCACCACGGCTCCACGCCCCGCCCGTGCTCCGCAGTTGCTAGGTCTAGTGGCATCTTAGTTCGTAGTTCTCAATTCCACATGCAGCGTATTTTCATGTACTTACCATCTGTGCGCCTTCTGCATCTCATTAAAGGTTTCGGCCCATTTTAAAAAAAGGTTGTTCCATTTTGTTGTTGAATTTTAAGAGTTCCTGGTATGTTTTGGATACCAGTCCTTTATCAGATATCTGTTTTGCAATCACTTTTGCTCAGTCTGTGAACTGCCTTTTCATTCCCTTACCAGTCTTTTAAGAGCCAAACTGTTTACT
>NDGM011192216.1:0-12566 GCA_002564305.1 Octomys mimax | reverse complement strand
TCTTGTACAGCAATTAACCACTAGGAAGAATGTAAGCAATGTGTTAATTATTGAAACTGTCCTTCCAATTTGGTTTGAATCTGTCTCATTGCTATTTGTTTCTCAATAAAATTATGGGAAAAAACCCGCTAAATTTAAATTAATAAATAAAATTTAAATTAAATAAATAAAGTTAATCCTTCATTTTCTTCAAAAGAATAAATTAACAGGCTTGGTAATTTTACTGGCTATATTCCAGTCTGTCAGAGGCTGTGGCAGGAGGATCTCTGCAAGCTCAAGGCCAGCTGGGCTGCACACTGAGTACAAAACCAGCCAGAAGTACATAATAAGACCCTATCTCCAAATAAAAAAGAAAAAATAATTGCTATAATTCATACTAAAGGTACATTACTATGGTAACAGGTAATATAGAAATATGACATAGAACATAAAAAAATTCAAACTGAGAGGCAGGACAAGGCAAAAGTACATGTTTCTATTAATATAATTTCTCTTTTTGCTTGTTTTCATACTGATACAGTCAATATTCTTACTACCTTTTGTGGTTTGGGGTTTTACAAAGGGAAGAATATAATGCAGGACACATTTTTAAAGATCATTTTATGATTACCCAAAGAATCATATACAAAGAGTGCAGGAAATCTGTCCATACACTGCAGACCAATGAATATAGGTGAGGGCCTGGCTAACCTATTCTGCAGAGTCCATCTGAAAACCAAAAGCTCATAACAATGCCTTCCACAAGTCCAACTGGAGGCCTAGAGCCCACAGTGAGGTCTCATGCAGGCTTGCTTCACAGATCTGCCCTGGAAAGGCCTAAAAGTCAGTGGTGGAAACTAGAAAGTCTAGTGAAATGAAGGATCTGTCCTAGCAGGATGATGGATCTGAACTGGACCCAGGAAGCAATGCTCAACATAAGAAGCATAGCTTCCCCTAGAAGTACCATAGCCTTCTTCAGCAACTGTGAGGTCCTCAGCTTCTCCAGTGATGAGGAAAGCTGAATTTCCAACAGAAAAATGAACATGACAAACTTCTCTATGAGGCTGAGCAGTGCACCACCTCCCCCTCTGGATCCAGGAAATGATGTTCAAGGTGAAGACCAGAGCTCCCCCAAAGTGAATTATAGTCATTGTCAGTGACAATGAAGGTCCCAAGCTCCTGTTCTGACAAGAACAGCCAAGTTTATCAGGAAAGGCAGCATGGCAAGATCCTCCAGCAGTAGCCCAAGAGAACAAGCAGCTTCCAACAGCTCCCCAAAAGCTTCTACAGACACCTTCCCCAACAGCCTCTTTCCTTCTTTCTCCAGGTCTGCTTCTTATGCTGCTGGCAACAACCCTCAGGTGGGCCTCCAACACCCAGCACCATATTAGTTCAGTTCAACTGGGTGTAACAAGTTGACCACCAGTTAATTATCCACTACATTATCATTTCAAAATATCTTGTTGTAATCAAAAGATGTTTTTTGTAAACCTTATGGTAACTATAAATCAAAAATCTGTAGACATATCCAAAATGTTACTTACCTACACAGAAAAACAGGAGGGGGAGAGGGGGGGAGGGAGAGAGGGGGGAGGGGGGAGAGAGAGAGAGAGAGAGAGAGGCCAACCCTATAGCCTGATGTGCCTGTAATCTTTGGGAGGGGCAGTACATCTAATTGGTAGTTTCTGCCTAGCTTGAGCTTCTGGGTTCAATTTCCAGTATTACAAAATATAACAAAACAAAACACTACCACCACAATGACAGCTGCAGCAAATACTACCATTTAAAAAAATTACTTCTCTGTCAGTAACTGACTTGCATGTAAGTGAATTAAGTTCTGCAATTAAAAGATATGAGGGAACTGATTTAAAATAAAAAAGGCCTCACTATATAATGCTCACAAGACATGAATTTCACCTCTAAAGACATCAATTGAAAATGGAAAAAAAAAGAACAGGATATCCCATATAAATGGAATCCAAAAGAAATGAGAAATAGGCATACTTATATTAATAAAACAAACTTACACATGATAAAGGAATGAATTTAGCAAGAAAAAATAATTATAAGAACATACATGGCAAAGATTCAACATGGCTGAATAATGAAGGAGTTACATTAGAGCTTCTCAGAGAAAGGGGACATGAATCCTGATAGAAAAATTTATCTGAATTGAGTCTTGTAGATAAAATATAGGCATAGGACTTTATAAAACAATAATCCTGCCCCAGGGCTGCCCTGGGTTTACTGCTTGTAGAACTGGAGCAGGAACCAATATTCCCAGGAAATTCCCCCAAAATGGAGAGACTGAAAATGTTAGTCCGTGCAAGCTAGATCTACAATATAGGCCCCTGGCTTATTTTGATTTCCTGCAGAGGGCACTGCATCATGGCAACATTTTATGGGCACACAGGAGCAAGTGGTTGCTACCTTGCTGATGGGCCACCAGTTTTGGTTTTTTTTGCTTCTTTTTCTTCTTCTTCTCCTTTTCCTTTTCCTCCCTCTTCCTCCTCCTCCTCTTCCTCCCATCTCCTTTTCCTTCTCTGTTATGGTTTGTGTCTAGCTGTCTCCCAAAGCCTCATGCAGTCATTGGGGTGTCTTCTAGAGTTTGTGATTAACTTATGATCCAATGAAGGGGTTATGGGTGTGTGCTACCCCTTCCGTAGGGTGGGTAATCTGCATTACAATGTAAGGAGGGGAGAGAGGCTTGTTAGCAGCTGCAGGTGCTGCTCTTCCCTTTGCTCTTTGCTGTTTCCTTGCTCGATGAACAGCTGCCCTCTTTCATGTGCAACTTTGCCTTGGGGCTACGTGAGTATGGACTGAAACCTCCACAAACTGTGAACTACATGTACCTTTCCTTCCTTAATTTTGGATGTTAGGCATTTTATCTCAGCAATGAGAGAAAAGTAACTAAGACATCCTTCTTTTTCTTTTTCTGTTGAGGCACTGTAACTGCTATCTGGAATCTCTAGCAACAACAAGGTTAGGGACTGGCCATAGCATTGAAGATTGTTAGTGGAATAACATAATCCCTCCTGCCTTATGAATAGCACAGAGAGGGCTCAGACTGTGGACAGATGCAGCTGCAACCTGTGGCAATAGGGACAAGGAGTGGGAAATTAGCATTTCCCTACTCTGTCATCAGTAGCACAAGTATCATTGGGCTGGGAAGTCAGCATGCCCTCAGGTTTGCAACCACTGGCAAAACAAGCATTGGGATGTGGGTATAAGGAGAGGGAAACAAGCACTCCCTGCAGGTGATCAGTAGTACAAGTGCTGTCAGGCCAGGAAATCAGCACTCCCTCTGACGTATAACCACCACCATGGTGGAACAGATTTGCAATCACTGTCATGGGACAAGGAAGACAGGGTGTGAGAAAAGCCAGCAGTGTGGAACAGAGCAGGCTGTGCAAGGCCTGGGAGGGACCAACTATTCAAACTGTCTCAGTCTGAGGTTGCCACAGCAACTAGGAGAGCATCTCGAACACGGTAAGCAGATGTGAGCTGGCCATCCAGAAAGCTGCTGGCTAAAGTCTGCTTAGGCTTTTCTTTTGTTTTAGATTATACATACATTTTTGTTCTGTTCTATTAATCTTCTTTCTCTCTTTCCTGTAGATCTTGACCCTGTGGTTAAAGGTTCAAATGAAGAGTTACCACACAGTTTGTCAGTTACTAGGCTGTGCTTGATGCTACTATTGTTAATTGTACTACTTTAGCCTGGATGTCACACCTGTTGTAATCAACTGTTTTCCCTTTATAACAACAGTGCGACTGTCTGGACTCACAAACATCACATAGTCCAGTACTAAAGGACAATGGCTGAGCCAAAAAGCAAAATCCCACCCTTAATAAATTGTAAAGGTAGGGTCTTGGGACAGACACAAAAACAAATAGAAGACACATATAGAAGACACCTTTAAAGAACAAATATTTTTTAAGGAGGCTCTGATACTAGTGATTAAACCTATCTAGTATAAGAAATTTACAGGTATCAAGAGGAGAAAAAAATAGAAAATGGCAAGATGCAAAACCCAAAACCCTCCCACTCACTCAGGATAAAAAAAGATGCTTTTTATTTTTTATATTATGAAATGCTACTCAGCTGCAGGATAAAATTGAGACATTTATAGATAAATGGATTGACAATGACCATAATCATAAGTGAAATAAATTGGACACACATGTAAGTACTGCATTATCTGTTATGAGAAAGGGAAAATGTAAATAAAAACAGAAATGTACAATAGGTATTGTGAAGTAAGAAAAAACTGTTCAAATGCAAAAGGGACTTGGGGAGGAGGGAAAGGAAGAAAGGGAAAGAAACAATGAGAAAAGAACAATAAAATGAAACCAGAGCTTTGTGAATGGGGGGTGAGGGGTTGAATGGAAGGATGGGAATGGGAAAAAAAGAGGAATCAAGATATACCATCTACAGGTACAAATTCCCTATAGTGAATGTGATCATGATGTATACCTAAATGGTACCCATAAAGTTAAACTAAAAAAAACTGCACCCAAAATTGGAACATCCAAATATTGAAGCAAATAGTCAGACATTAAGGCTGAGATAGAATTCATTACAGTGACTGTTTAATATCCCACTTTCAGCAACAAATCATCTAAACAGAAAATCAAATTTTATAGAGATAAAATGTACCCTAGATAATTTTTTTATTTTTTATTTTTGGCTGGCTCAGCGCCCTGAGGGTGGGTCTGGTGGGGCATGTGGCAAAGGGGATCCAACTGTGGTTCTCTGCTCCTAACTGGTCCTCTTGCCTAAGCAGGCGCTTTAGACCGGCCCCACCCTAGATAAGATGGACATAACAGACATCTACAAAGCACTTGATTTGAAAGTTGCACAATACTCTTTTCAATAGCACAGGGAACATTTTCAGTGTAGATCAGTGGTGATGAACCTAATGCACACTTGCTGCAGTGGGCACACACAGCGCTGCGGTAATGTGAGCCGAGTCTCTGCAGCAGCTGATCAGATAACAGAACATGCAGGGGCCTTGCACATGCTTGGAAAGGAGCAGCAGCACCAAGCAACGTCACAAGCATCGACTGAGTAGCTACAGCTGGTCCAAGCTTGTACACGGCCAGTGTGCTGCCAAGGAGGGATGGATGGATAGAACTATATAGAGATATATGTATGTATTTGCTTGGACTTTTTCCCATGTTATAATACATTCGTTTTTATTAACACGAATGAGTTCTAGCTTTGAGTTTTCCTATGAAAAAGTGAAATCTATTTTTTGAAGGCACACTTCAATTTAATGTGTAAGATGGTCAAGGTTAAGAAAGAAGACTTTTACACTAGAGTGAGAGAAGAAATAAAGCAGCCATCACTGAGAAGTCCATCACATTTACTTTAGGAAACTATTTGTTGTGAGACAAAAACAAAGAGTGCAGAAAGCCTGAGACACACAGCTTCATAAAAAGTTAACTCACCTCTAGACTTTCCAAGGTATATTAATAATTAACTTTTGTTTTCATAAAGTTTTCTTTTCTAGTGGAGACAAGGGAAATCCAAAGTAAGTGAACTTTTCAGCGGTACTTAGCTCATCCATCCTCTACCCTCAAAGGCAGGACTCAAATCTTTCTTCCCCAAAGATCAACAGACAACCAGGAACAGAAGCTTAAAAAAATTCAATTCCAATCTTTGAAACACCAATGTAGATGTTTAAGGAAGGGAAAGACTACATTTGATTTAGAAGAGCTACTTAACTGAATTTTCCAAGTGCCTGTGATTAGTACATGTCGCCCAAAGGACATGCCTTAGCCAGCCCCTCTTTCACCTACCCACTCATAATCCAGATAACCAGTGTGGCAAAATCCACAAGATGAGAGGTCCTTATTATGCACAGAAATTATAAATCCTGGTTTTTTTTGATCACAGGGAAAACAAAACGATGGCAGTCTTGTACTTTTAAGCAATCTAGAAGGCTCAAACTAGCTCCAAATGCACGTCACAAAATTGAAATCAATACTCCCTTATTCCTCAACAAACTCATGAGGAACTTCTGCTAAGAATCACTGCCATAGCTTGTTGAACAGGAAATGTCCAGTTTTTTAATGTTTACAGGGTTAGTTATTTTTCATACAGGGATATATTTTTGTTTTATTTTAAAAAAGAAATTGTGTTTTTGTAGACCCCAATTCTTAACACTAAAAAATGACTATAGCAAAAAAGCCAAACTGGAAACAGTGGAAGACCACTGCAAGAGACCTGGACAGGCATCTGGAGTGATTGTGTGCAATGGGAAAGCCATATGCATTTTGTGTGGTGAAAGTGTGTGTGTCATCAGAAGGCACTTTGACACCAACCACAAACACGGTGAAAATGTACACAGTTTCTTGAGGGGAAATTGAGGAAATATCACTCTCAGCACTTAAATTTCTGCAACTGAATTTCTAAGACAAATCATCTGCCAGCTGCCAGCTTTCGACTTTCACTGTGCAGAGCAAAACACAGTAAGCAAAACATGGCCATGTTGTCTGGGAGTAATTAACTTTTTCATAATAAAAATAGCTCATTAGAGCTCACATTAGCAGCACATATACTAAGATATACTAAAATCAGCACATTAAAAATATTCATCATGATCAAGTGGGATTTACTAGAGGACTGTAAGAATAATACAAGAGAATCAATAAATGTGAATGAAGCATCAATAGAACGAAAAAACAATACAATCATCTCAACAGATGCAGAAAGTGCGTTCCATAAAATTCAACATCCCTTCATATTAAAAGCAAAACAAACCATATACAGCAGGACATAAACATGAGAAAAGCTATAAATAATAAACCAATAGATAGTAGAAAATTGAATGGGAAAGAGCTAAAAGATTTTCCTCAAAGATCTGAAAGAAGATAGGAGTGTACTTTTCCACTTTCATTTCAACACTGTACTGGAAATCTTAGAGTAAATAGGCAAGACAAAGAAAGAAAAAGGACATAAACTGGGAAAGAAGTGAAATTGTCACTTTTTTTTTTCTTTTTGTACCATGAATTGAACTCAGGACCCTGTGGTTGCTAGGAAAGCACTTATTCTACTGAGCTATCCCTCCCGCCCCTAAAATTTTTATTTATTCTTTCTTTTTTAATTTTTTGGAAGGGTCTACAGGGTGTTCAGGGTCTCACTACTAGATCGAATTCATAGTGATCTGCCTGTTTACAGCCTCCCAAGAGCTGGGATTACAGGCACGCGCCACAATGCCCAGTCTCAATTGCTATCTCAGCACACCCCGGGGTGGGGGCAGCATGGCAGGCCTGGGGATCTAACACTTAGCCCCTGCCCCTGCTTGCAGGCACTTTAATCCTTTGAGCTATTTGGCCAGCCCTGAAATTGTCACCTTTTGCAGATGACACAATCTTTTCATTTTCTTTTGTTTCTTGAGAAAATATCTCCCTATGTAAGGGACACTATCCTTAAACATGTGATCCTGAACTCTCAGTCCTCTGAGTGCTGGGATCGCTAGCAGGTGCCAGCATTCCTGGCTGACATGATCTGAAATTTAGACAATCTCACCACCTTCACCAAAAATCTTAACAAACAATCAAAGTTATAGGATACAAAATCAATATATACAGTTTTCTAATACGCCAACAGCAAATTATCTGAAGTAGAAATCAAGATAGCAACCATATTTATAATAGCTATAAAACTTTTAAAAATACCTAGGAATAAATTTAGCCAATGAGGGCTGGCCAAATATCTTAGTGGATTAAAGCCTCTGCTTAGATGCAGAGGCTGATGGTTCGATCCCCTGGCCTGTCATGCTGGCCCCACCCCCTGGAGCACACTGAGATGGCAATTGAGATTGGGCATGGTGGTACACGCCTATAATCCCAGCTCTTGGGAGACTGTAAACAGGAGAATCACTAGGAGTCCAATCTATGCAATGAGACCCTGTATACCCTGTCCTAAACAAATAAATTTAGGCAATGAGTTGAAAGATGGCTACAATAAACTATAAGGAGTTGATGGAAGAAACAGAAAGACACAAAACACACATAATGAAAAGATACCTCATGTTCTCGAAATAATTCAGAAAGAAATATTGTTAAATATACTATCCTGGCATCATGGTGCATGACTATAATCCCAGTTCGAGAGAATATGGCAGGAGGATCATAAGTTTCAGACTAGCCTATATTCTATAGAGAGTTACAGGCTGGTCTGGATTACATAGTGAGACCCTGTTTAAAAAATCCTAAGGAGAAAAATGCCTATATTACCCAAAAGAATCTAGAGATCCAGCAAATCCGTGTGTGTTTGGGGGGTGGGGAGAGAATGGGGGGAATCACTTACATTATTAATAAAAATAGAACAAAATCCTAAAATTTGTATGGAATCACAAATCTCCACAGTCAACTTTAGATAAAACAAGGCAGGAAGGATTATAGGACTTAAATCAAAATATATTAGCTAACTCTAACAAAACAGAATATTGGCATAAAAAGTTACACAGACCAAAGTAACAGAATTAAGGGCCTAGAAGTAAACCCCACATGCCTAAATCCAACTAATTCTTAACAAAGGCTGTAAGAACATATTGGAGAAAGTACAATTAATCAATAAATGATGTTGGGAACATTGGATACATAAGAATAAAACTAGATTCTTGTATTAGTTAAAATTTCATCACTGTGACCAAACACTTGAGAAAATTAATTTAAAGGAGAAAAGGTTTATTTTGGCTAAGGTTTCAGATGCTTCATTTATGGTCAGCTGATACCACTGCTGTGTGCCTGAGGTGAGGCAGAGAGTAAGGACAGAAGAGTGTGTTGGAGCAAAGCTACTCATCCCAGAGTACCTGTGAAGCAGGTATATATATACCATAATATATATATATATATATATGAACATGGACAGAATCAAAGATTATTATGCTAGAGCAACTAAGTCAGGCACAGCAAGACACATCATCTCATTCATATGCAGAAATGTGAAAAGGTTAATCTCATAGAAGTTGATCGTAGATAGCCAGAAGTGGGACAGAGAATGAAGGGATGAGGAAAAGTGACATCAGTGGATATTAAGCCATAGTCAGAGAGAAATAATCTGGTGTATTCTTTAACGTAGTATAATATAATGTACCATATTACTTCAAAAGCTAGAAAGTTCTGAATTTTGTCACAAAACAATGGATAAACATTACACAAGATTACTATCTGATGCATTATAAAGTACTTTTATTTTAAAATGTACTTATTTTTCTACTGCAGAACAGAAAACTATTACACCAGCAGCAGCCTCATAAATACCCTGTCTCCTGATTACATCAAGGGACTGTATTAAGTAATTGAGCTATATCTAATGTTTATGTGTGAGTACTCTGCTCATATAACAAATTCTTCTAACAAAGCATTTCTTAATCATGCTCATTAAGCCATGCCTGACTGCACATTAAGGTTTACTGTTGCAGTTTATGAATTTTGACAAATTGATGTTATAAACCCACATGTACAGTATTTCATAGTAGTGCCACTATCCTAAAATTTTTCCTTGCTCAATCTGTTGTTTCATTGATTCAACTCTTGCTATTTTTTAATTTTCCAGAATGTCATATTATTGGAACCACACAGTAACTAGTGTTTTCTGACTTTTTAATAATAACCAATTATTTTCTTTTCAAGGCCTCTTTTTGCAAAAAAATCCCAACAAATTGATGCCCATTAAATCACACTTGTTTATGGTATTTAATTACTCTTGTAAAATGCTGGATTCAATTTACTAATGTTTTGTTGAGAAATTTTGTATGTTTTCAGAGGTATTGGTCTATGACATTACTGTCTTATAATCTTTGCTTGGTTTGAGTAATTCTTTATGGACATAAGGTAACAGGAAGCAAAATCTCTTATTTTTTGTAAGAAATTTTACAGAATTTGCAACATCTCTGATATGCTTGGAAAGTATTCACCAGTGAAACTGAATCTGCTTTTTTTTTTTTTTTGCGGAACTGGGGATTGAACTCAGGCCCTTGTGCTTGCCAGGGAAGCGCTTATTCCACTGAGCCATCTCCCTGGCCCCAATCTGCTTTATTTTCATTCAAAAAAATTTAAGTGATAACTGAAGTAAAAATTGTATATACAAATGGGACAATGTGATGTTCCAATACATGCATATATTGTATGTTTAAATCTAGTTAAACCCATCCTTATCATTTTTTCATGGTGTAAGCTTTCAAAATACTTCGCCCTAGCTGACTAAAATGTACTACACACTGATATCTATTCGTTCTACAAGGGTAATTAGAACTTACACCTGTATTACTGTAAACTTAGTACTTATCGAAACCTCTCTTCCCCCTCACCCATTTTGGAAGGTTATTGGTTCATTTGGTGTGCGCTTGTTTTCTTTTTGTGGTAGTTTAAGAAACTGGTCCATTATCAAGGCTTTAGGCAGAATTGGTTAGTGTATTTCTTTATCCTTCCTGTACCATCCACAAGATCAATAAATATAACCACTTTCATTTAATGAATCTGTGGTAATCTTTGCGGTAATCTTTCAAATGAGACTCACCTTTTTAATATTTTTAAAAACTCCACTTAGGTGAGCTTTAAAGGCTAGAAGGCACTGGAACTTGGCAATTTGTATTTGTTCCCTCACATGCTATAAGGCAGTAATCCCCACACCTCCGTTGGGTTAGACATTTGTTATGCAGAATGCTTCAAGATAATTTCAAAAGGGTTACTTTCTTCACCTCAACCCAGATCAAATAGCATAACTTATTCTAACTTTCCCTGTGAGAACTTGGTCCGTGTGAAGATAACGAGACTAATATTTTTACTGCTAATTTATCACCATTCGCTAATAATACTTTAGTTTCAATATCCTGTTCTAAAATCTCCTGGACTTCTGCTTTTTTATTTTTTCCCATAATTTTATTGATAAACAAATAGCAATGAGACAGTTTCAAATCAAATTGGTAGGACAGTTTTGGACTTTTGATTTAATGCCAAAGTATTGTGTAGACATGGGATATGCCAATACTGGGAAAAGTTCTTGGTGATAATTCTGGATTTCTCTTTCTTATAGATAGTCCTATGGACATTACTGGTTCTGTTTGCTGGGCAGTCAATTTGAGTTCAGGAGAAATGTCTCCATTCTTGGTAAGGTCTTCCTGGAGGAAATACTGCAGGGATCACTGGACTTGTTCTATTGATCCACAGAAACATCAATCGTCTGGCTCATGTCCTTAGGATGTCAGTTATATTAACTCTTCATGTTGAATTCTCTGCTAGCTGGCAATGCAGTGTGACACCATACTCTAGGGCACTTTACTAAGGTGGATGGGTTCAGAATTGTGTCACTGAGCTAAGCAGCACCATTGTTCTGTGCTTCTTCCAGAACAAGTCCTACGGAAGTGAGGCATGAAGACCATGCACTGCCTGGTTGCCATAGTTGCATATGGTTCCCACAAAAATTGCTGAATGGAAAGGGCTGCCAGGAGTTTTAAACTTTCTAGTTAATTTTAAAGGTTCTGGTGGTTTATCTGTGTCAACAGTGTTTCAATTAATGCTTCTTTAAGTATTAATTTACTTAACTACCTCTATAATTTTTACAATGCTGGTTTATTTTGTGACCTTTGGCTAGGTGGTAGATCAGGTGGTTACTTTTTCTTAATTTTTGAATTTCTTAAATCATCAATTCATATTCTGTCCTTTACTCCTCTTCCTACTTCTGCAAAAATTTCACTTATATTTTGAAAAGTGAAGACAATAGTACTGCTCATAGGAGAGATTTTAAAGGACAAAGAGAAATCATTTGACTACTATAGTATGTAATGATCACCTAAGGAGTTTTTGTAATAAAGCCTCAGGAAATATTAGCAGAATGATCAGAGGTTAAATATCCACATAAACAATCTAACAAAGACATTAACCTACATCAATAATCCAAGTCTCTTACTCAAGGATGGCAGCAACTGAACTGATAGTTTTAATTAGCCTAGCAATCTCAAAGGTATTTGCATGAAATGACATCCAGACTAAATGGTTCAGAGCCATCTTAACTGTTCTCTGAAAATATTTTTACACAGCCAACTTCAAGTATGTATTACCAAGTTGTCTCTCCTGTTACTTCTATAGTTTGCAAATATTCTTTACAAAACACTAAATCTACAGCACTAAACATTTTTTACTTTTAAGAGGTTAAAAAGACATTTCCAAATCAGAAATAATAACCCAGAATAGGAAAACATATTAAGCTGAAAATAAATGAGACTATTACAAATATTTCTTAAAAAATGGTTTGCTTTTAGAATCAACAGAAATAAAAAATACAAAAAGGAATATAATGGAATCCTGTTCCTAGACATTGTTATTAAATTTTGGCAAATTTTTCTCAAGTACGCTTTTCCTTCATAATCTATTCTAGGGAATTAAAGAATTTACAATATACCACTTCACAGTAAATGTTTTTGGTATCGTACTCATTCATTAGGAAAGAATGACATCAAAAAAATAAAAATAAAAAAATTTTAAAAAAAGAAAAGAATGACATCCAAGGAAAAGCCAGCTTAAAGTCTAAAATATGTTTCTGTCAAACCTAAAAATTTTTCTTAACCATTTTATTT
>NDGM011192211.1:0-10918 GCA_002564305.1 Octomys mimax | reverse complement strand
AAAAAAAAAAAAAAAAAAAAAAAATATATATATATATATATATATATATATATATATATGTTTACCTTTCCCTTTTGCTTTTCTTTTCATAAGGCATCTGTAGTTTGAATTTGCAAAAGGGACTAAAAAGACCTTCGTCAATCATTGAGAGATTGTGTCTATTCTAATTGGAGACATTTGTACATTTTCAATTTAATACAATTAGTCAAACTATTTGCTTTATAAGTTCTTCCAACTTTAAAATTTAGTGACCACTGTATGTTTGAACTTATGCTTGAACTGCAATGGTATGCTAGCCATGTGTGAAAAAACATGTAATGCCAGAACATTCTTTACATTGTTTCTTTCACCAAGTGAGTTTCTCAGGAATAAGAAGTTTCATTTAATTATGAGTTTGAAATTACAAAATCATAGTGATTCTGAATTAATTTTCTTTTATGTGTCGTATGACCTCTATAAATTTGTACAGAAGTGCCAGGCAAAATATTTAATGTTGGTACAAGAGGCACAAAAATTCACTTCTCAGCACTACTGGTGACTACTGGGGGGAAATTAGCTTCAAATTTATGACACATATAGCAAAAATTTGCTAAGAGAAAAAGCAAAGATAGTGAATATTACCTGGTGAAGTATAGGACAATGTTTTCTTGAACAAACAAATGTAAAATTTCAGCTTTCTAAAATAGTGCAATGGGAGTGATTTTTGTTTCTGTTATTTTCCTACGATTACTTTGTTGATTACGTAATTACATAAATCTACATTCAATATTTGTAGTGCTTTAGATAAGAGGTTTGGGCCATTCATATTACTGTTTAAAACTATAGATTTTTAAACCTAGGTGCCCCAAATAACACATCCTAAAAGTCTGGTCAATGACTTTATTCCACAATTGTGTCTTAAATATATTGAAATATTTGGTGTAGGGTTTTCTGCTGAACATTTCCATAATCCTTCAAAATAATTGACTTTTTGTTGCAAGAAAACTGCTTACCTGGAAACGTTCATAGCACGCACTTCCTCTACGGACACACAACCGTGCTCTGCCAGCTCTTAGGGGACGTTCACTAGACATTGGGACATTTAATTGAAAGTGACTGAGTGCTCGGTGCACTGCAGATGCCCAGCTCATAACAGCAGTGGAGATTACCAGGAATCAACTTTGTGTTTAAAAAAAAACTAAACTAAATATATTCTTTCTCATTTCCAAGATAACCCCTTGTGTGTATCCAGAGTCCTCGTGTGATTAAATTTTGAAGCCATGAGATGGAAGCAAAAGACCATATGCACTGGAGAAAAGAAACTCATATGGCAGGACAGCACACAGAATTTTTTTAATTATGGAAATTTCAAACTGATTTCCCAATATTATATCTTTGAAAGTAGACTATAAAGAATGACTAAATTACCTTCAACTTTTATCTAACTCTCTCTTTCTTAATCTCTCTCTCTCTCTCCCCCCCAACATCAAATCACACAGTTCAAAATATTTGCATGCTCTATAAGGGTTTATTATTTATATAATGTATATTATCATATATTGTCTAATATGTGTTTAAAAATCCCTTCATTAAGTTTATTTGGTGAATTAATTTGTGACAAATTAGGTGTAGAATTTAATAGAAAGATATGCTCTTTTTATGGGTGGTGGGAGTGCCAGAAATGAAACTCAGGACCTTGTGCTGCTCAGGCAGTACACTCTTAAGGAAGAGTATTTTATTTTTTATTTTAAGTTCCTGCCTATGTTATTTAACCTCTAAGCTTTGCCATTCTGTTACAGTGAATGGGCACTACAGTTACACTGAGGTTACTTTGTAGTTGCAGCCTCAGTCGTAACATAAAATCATATAAAATTGAAAGTGTAAAAATCATCTACTTTAAAAAATGAATTTAACGTTTCTTAGTATTTATCTAATCATAAATTAGATCAATTTATGGCAGAAATTATTGGGATATTTTTAAGTATACTTATAATATCCTTTGGATAATATTCAGATAAGACTAGACATGTGTTCACATAAATTTTATGAATATTTAAATTTTGGGCTTGTCTAGAAAGTGAATGAAAGATCTCTAACTTTTAATCACTGGATTGTTGTGAAAAAATCAGTGAAACAGGAGAACTCAATACACTAAACACAAATGTACAACCATCAGTGTTAATATAAAAGAAAAGCTTGTTTTTAATCTCGATTTTACCATTAACTATTATTATGGAGAAGATTCCTACAACCTTCAGAAAACAAGTCTTCTATGTACAAAATGGAAAGTATCAGCGTTGGTAAATGGCTTCAACAGCGGAGTTTCACGGTTTATGCAAGACAAGTAAGGACAAGAGGCTGTGGAGAACTGTGACCCAGCACCACTGTATCAATCACAACCCGTGATTCCCGGGCATCGCAGAACCACACCGCCTGCTGTGGGTTGCTCAGGGTCCTCCTTATTTCCTGCATCTGTTCTTTATCGGAACTTGCTACCTGATCTCCCCTTTCCAAGCACACTGCTCCCGAGAGTCGCCTGCCGCACATTTGTGTGACGGAGGCCGGTGCTTTGACACTTTCATTTGTTCCAAATTATGTAAAAGTTTTGTGACCATAGCACTAAATAAATTAGTGAAGAGAGTGTTCCTATGGAAAGGAATTTTCCCATTTGTAACTATTTTCCTTAATGAAAGACCCCATAGCTACTCTATTGGTTTTGCCATGAGTACAGTATGAGTTTCCTTAGTGTTTAAGTATACTTCAAAGTCAGAAAATACTGCTATAGGATGTCTTTATTCGATTTGGGATTGTGAATATAATTCATCACTATCCTTATGGTATAATTTATTAAGAAATTACTTGGAGGTAGTTATTTCATATATTGTCATTTATCCATATATGTGTATGTTATATATAATATTTGCTTGAGAAGTAAAAATTATCTTTCACACAAGAGTCTAGTGTGAACTTCATTGTAAATAATGAACTTCGCTGCCGTGAGGGTGTGCTAATGTAGAATTCTGCCTTTGGACAGTGTGGCGCTCCAGCATGTGATGCAGCGGGGCAGGGAGGCTAGGAGAGAACGAGGTCAGGGTACAGACGGCCTCTCTCTGTACTCTCCATTCATTTTTTCCCTGACCGAAAACTGCTTTTAAAAAGAAAGTTTACGGGCAGGGACGGTAGCTCAGCATTCTATGTGCCTGTCTGGCTAGCGCAAGGACCCAGGTGGCATCCTTGGCACCACGTGCCGTTCTGACTCCGGAACGCCGGGCACGCTGTGCTGGTCACTGAGACCAGGAGTAGTGGCACAGTCCTGTAAATCCAGCACTGGGGAGAGGCTGGGACAGGAGGATCACTACGCTTCTGAACTGTGTAGTGGGACCCTGTAAGAAATTTAAAAAAAAAAAAAAAGATTTTTTTAAAAATTAGAAAAAAATAAAAGTTTATTCATTCAAAAAAGAAAAAAAAAATGATGTAGTTAAGTGTTTTAAGACCGTGAGCATCGTGGGTACTAATAATGCAAAACCAGGTAACTAAAATATAAGTTTAGGAATGCTACCTCATCCTACCTCAATGTAAACACAGGTTTTGATAAATAATTAGAAACTTTGATAAATAATGAGAAAAGAGATAAATATTCTGTTTCTTTTTTGAGATGCTCTTCAATAACATATTATGCTTATATGACACTATGTGAATGTGCTGTTACTATGGCTCTATGTTGTGATTTTTAAATCATGTTCTCATTTGGGGAAAATATTTCACTCATCTGTATAATAACTTGATAACCTCATAATGTCTGGTATATTCTGATATTTCCTTTGATTAGTTACATCTCATAAATATTATTTAACAACCTGTGACTTTTCTGAAGGGTACGTGCTCCAGTAATGAAACTAGCAATACAAAACTCTTCAACATAATACTGTCAGGCTGACTGGTCCATGTTTGGAATTGTACATAAACATGGAACATAAAAATTTCTGTTCAAATATTTGTTCCTTGAATTTTTGTAGGCCATATATTTGAATTTTGTGCAAGACATTTGGTATGGATTGAGTTAATTTTGCTATTTCAACATCCAGTTATGTTGACAGGACATGCGCTGAGGTGCACATACCTGCGCTCTCTTCAATTCTCACACATTTGCACAATGGCCATGCAATCGCTGCTTCCCAGCACCTCGCTACTGCTATATGGTGTACGATCTGTCTTCCTAAAGATTAAAATCTTTCTTCTTATACCAACTAGAGATATTTTTGTGATGCAATTATGCATATCAGATTCCTGCCCAAAATGAAGAAACATTGTGGTTATTAGAAGGTAAAATAGCGTGTACAACATAGATATTGTGCTGCTTACACTGAAAAATTACCGAACCCTATAATCATTTTCTTTTATAGAATAAGTGACAGGTACACATTTATTTGAAAATGTCCCACTGCTACATATGAAATAAACTCATAAACTGTTAAACATTGGATAAAAGTCAATAGGGGCACATGGTCAGAGCACGTGGGGGGAAAACTACAGCATTAAGGTCGTGACTTTAATGTCGTGTAAAGGCTTTTTTTCTCTTTCTTCTTTCTTTTCCCCTGCACTTTTATGAATGGAGAATGCTGCTGCCTGAAAGCTGTCTGGGAATTCAGCCAAAGAAAGAAGAGGTTTGCGAAAACTCTGGGGACTTGAAAGAAAAGTGGCTGGCATTAGCTTGGTCCTCACTTTAGACTAAAATTAAAACAATAGACAGACATGTACAGTAATCTCTCTTTTAAGTAAAGAATAGAACGCCTCTATGGTAGTGTCAAGTGGAGCCATTTGGTTCGGGCCCAAGTTGTGCAGCTGGTACACAGGAATATGGCAAAGGCTTTAGGCCAAGGCAAGCAAATAAGGCATGATTATTCATAAACAGCCACTGGGGCTTTCTCACTTAGAGCAAGGAAACATTAGCATTCGAGGGCAGGTTAGGTACCGGCGTCTCAGGAAAACTGAAGTAACACCGTCATTTCGTGATTTGGACAAGAGACGGTCGTGTCATTATATTTACTAACAATAACTACAAATAGTGAAGAGCTCGTTCATTTTGAAATCATATGCCTGTGAAGCATTTTTTTAAAGAACAATACAGGTTTTGTCGTGGGTTAAAGATAGTAACTAAATCTGGAGTCAGATGAAGGAGTACGATCTTCATTACACACTCCCGATTTTCCCTTGCTCATTAGAGGTAGATCAGATAAAGATGATATAAATGAAGTGCTAGGGAAAACAGTTGGACCCTAAGCCACCGTGCTGCTGCTCAACGGCGCCAAATCAGAACGGGGAACCAGGTGCGATAGCTGAGCAGTAACGGAGCAGAACACTGGCGGTGATTAGAGGACTACAACAGAGGATGCTAGGCCGCACGTTACAGACGCGGGGTACCAAGGAATGCAGTTTTATTCCCACTCTTTTGAAGCTACTTTAAGACATGGGCAGTCACGCAATTATTTTTTAATTATGCTGTACTTCAAAATTTCTTTTTAGAATTTTTGTCATCCCTCTAGCACTTTTTATGACTCATTTTCTGAAGTGAGTGTTTTTCCCACCAGTGATTCTCTTCCTGGCCTATCTACAAAGTCCCAGGTCCATACATTTCAATTTTCCTTCTGTTCTCTTTGCTCCAGTGAGACTAATTTCTTTATTATCAGTAAGATTTCCTTCTGGGGAAATCCAATAATTTCTTTTTCAGTCTTTTCCTGTTATTTGCCCTATCTGCCTCATCTGGCACTGTTGGAAATATAACAAAAAGTAGAAAGGCTACAAGTTAAATTGTCTTTAAAGAGGTTAATAGCCTCATCTATTGAAAATGATAGTTACCCTGAAAATGGAGAGGAGTTGATTCAAGATTAGGAAAGAACAAAATAGAAGCAGTTTAAAGGAAGGAAAGAATCAGAGAATTTAATTATAAATTTGTCAGTGGTCTGACAGTCTGGAGGGAAAGAAAATGAAAATAGACAGCTAAAAATAGGAATAAAGTAGAAAAGAATATGTTAATACACATTATTTGTAGACAAATAACATGTGGATTATAACTTTGAGGCCTATAAAAATAAAGTCAGAATATTGTGATTATTTTTAGTCTTCAAATATACATGTTATTTTCTTAAAGACAAAATGTTAATTATCGCTTTCAGTATGAGTCTATGCTCATGCTAGAAATCATCAGTTAAATAGGACCTCCCCAAGTGTTTAGAAAAACCATAAATGTAGAGGAAAATGTGGCAAAGATGGCAGCTGAGGAAAATATCATGAGACTAGTATGTTCTTCACCTGCATCCAAGGCTTGAACTTCAACTGTGAACTTGAAATCTCACCTTGGATTTTCAGTACTGAGTTTGCCTGACGTAAGTGACAAAACAGACTTTTCAAATGAAGATGCAAGAATCATCGAAAGAATATAGGGCCAGCCAAGTAGCTCAGCAGATTAAAGTGCTCGCAAGCAGGCACAGGGGTTGGGGTTCGATCCCTGGGCATGCTGTCTGACCCTTCCCCTGGGGTGCACTGAGTCAGAGATTGAGACTGGGCATGGTGGTGCACACCTGTAATCTCAGCACATGGGAGGCTGTAAACAAACAAATCACTATGAATCTGATCTAGTAGTGAGACCTTGAATATCCTGTAGACCCTTCCCTAAAATACAAAAAAAAAGAAAGAAAGAAAGAAAGAAAGAAAGAAAGAGAAAGAAAAAAGAAAGAATGTACACAATAGACAATATTAAAATTAGAAGAAATCCTGGCCCACGGCTCTTAAATCCATATGAACAAGAAAATTGGCTTCACACTTTTAAGATATAGTTTTCTGTTCTGTGAAATGGGGAGGCTTTCTAATTAATTTTTCTATTTACAGAGTGACATCTCAGAAAGATGACTTTTTTTTTGCTTAAACTTCCTGAGTCTTTGTGCTCTTCAGTAAAATAAATAAAAGATTGTGTTAATTTGTATTCATGTGCAATGAAAACGCATTAAAATTCAAATATATTTATAGTTAATTGAAACTCAGAGATTCACAATAAACCACATGTATTTAACCATATCCAAAGTAAATAATATGGAATATATAAATTAAAATTTTCTTAAACCTAACCAACTATTCTCCTACATGGTATAATATGTCTACTATTTGGTGTCTGCATGTATCAAAAAACAGGTAGACAATTTGATACTTTTTCATCAGGTATGCATTTAATTCTAAGCACTTTATTATATATTATAGCATATTCCATATTTATATCACTTAGTTATATTGCATATATATTCCAAATGTGCATGCATAGACTTTTAAATAAATCTGAAGGAGATAAAAAGGTAGTCACAGCTATTTGCTATGTTGTCCTCCTGGTGCTATTACTTTCTATACCTGTATACTGACCTCTCGGATTGTAAGGAGGGACAGAGGCAAGAAAGGAGAAAAAGAAATAATTTGGCAACAATAACAAAAAGAAGCAAGTGATAAGATGGAAGAAAAGTTGTGAAAATAAGTTTTGATATTAGATACACAGAATCAGAGGAAGGTAGGATATATACCTTATCTTATGTTTTCAGCCTCCCCAGCACTGGGATTACAGGCGTGAGACACCACACCCAGATTCTGTGGCCAGCTCAGTGAGCCAGGGGATGGGTCTGGCACTGCATGTGGTGCCGGGGATTGAAGCCTAGTCCCTGAGTTTGCCTAAGCAGGCTCTTAGTCCTCTGAGCTATCTTGCTGGCTCAGAAGTTAGGCTTTAAATCTCTGAATCCAATTAGAGTTCATTACACTTCTGTCCTTAAAGTATTCAATTCATAGCAAACACTCTTCTTGAAGTTGTAATACTGAAATGTACTTCTCACACATAAATAACATATTGTTGTGGAAAAATGTGTTTTCCTTTCACAAGCAACTGAAACTTCAGTGCTATGAAAGGGAATTGAGTGGCTATACAGCAGGAGTGAACAAAATAATTGGTGAGTGTTTAAGTTAAAAAATTATTACAGCACAAGTACCTTACACTGCTGTTAATGCCCCTTAAAATGCTCCCCCTCATTTCAAATGCATTTGTCCCTTGTTCTTGCCATTTTCTGAGGTAGTTGTGTAAGTCCACTTTGGGGTGTGTCTTTAAAGTGTGATAAAAAAAATTCTTGGTGAATGTTTCTGCTGAGTGTCATCCAGCAGAAAGGCAAGACGGTCAGAACATTGTGATGTGTGCTCAGCTGCCTGATCCGCTGGCTACGGCTCTGAGGAGCTCTCGGCTCTTCCCCAAGTCAAAACAAAAGTAAATGCTTTGGATACATTGAGGACATCAAGCAGCCATCATGGTCCAATTAAACGCAAGAAAGGCAACTTCCACCATTGCTTCGGAAAGTGACAAGATCAAAGGAATACATGTGTTCCAAATTAGAGGTTGATTTTTTTTTTTTTTTCCTGTACCAGGGAACAAACTCAGAACCTTATGCTTGCCAAGCAGGTGCCTCTGCCACTGAGCTGTCTCCCCTGCCCTGAAGGTGATGTCTTGAATTGGACTAATGTCAGTAAGTCTTTCACTATAATTGTTTAAATTTATAAATCCTTCATAGTTTTCAATCACACCTCATATAATAAAGTTACTTTGAAATGTGATCTGTTTAAATTCTAAAATTATTTCAAATGTTTTAAAAAATTGGATAATAATAGGTTAATACTAAAAATTGGATACTAATAAGTTGACCTATAAGTTGCTTCTTAAAGCTGTTGTCCTTTGAAGAATAATGACTGGAACAGGGAATAATTCTTAAATATCAGTACACTGATGAAGACAGTAAAGTGAGGCAGAAAACACAATGGCATACAATGGAAAAATCTTAAACATTAGGCTACTTTTTGATATGTAATTCATTTCAATAAAAGACCATATGAGATTGTATGATGTCTAACCTTAAATAATTAAAATATTATGAGAAGCAAACTGTTAGTAACTTAACCTGATTTTCCTATAGGTATTGTTTTTAGTTATATACAGAGTATAATTAAGTTCATCTAGTTAGAATTTAAATGAAATGCAAATGAATTGGAAGCTTTCAAATATGAAGTAAATTACCTATATCAAAGTACTATTATATTAAATGTATTGCTTCCAAATAATTGGCATTTGAAAAATCTATTTAAATTTTTCATAAAAATGGGTAAATTATGAGTCAACACTTTATACACATGAATGACAAAAATAGTTTTATACTTCTGATGACATTAGCTTAAGTAAACTATAATAATTGAAAATATTGAGCTTATGAACTTTTTATTCAAATTACTCCCAAGCATATAATATTTGCCAATTAGGACTCATTGGAGGCTACATTTGAAATATACACTGCATTTTTCTAATTATGAAAATGATTCCCTATGTAAAATTAAATTCAACATTGGGCATTTTGTAGGATGCTTCATTATTTTCAATTTTTATGGAAGAAATAAGTTCAACAGTTCATAATTTTTATTAGGCTGATAAAATAGATAGTGACTGATTAAGCCTACAGTAATTCAGCTTGAAATATCTTACTAGTATATAAAAAACTGGGGGGTGGGGAGCTGGAAACCTTACCAGAAGCATCACTAGATGACAAGGTAAAAACCAGTCTTCCACAGACACTTAATGAAGACATGGTGCAGGGATTTTTCTGTTCTAGAGATCAGTTTTGCCCATTAAGAAAAGACAAAAACACTGGCTTTCTACAGTTAAAATCCACAATCAAAGCACAAAGAAGGCAGAGTTAAAAAATCTAATTGCTCATTAAAAGACTTACAGTGGTTTTCCTTTAGATTCACAAGTCAAAATTAAAGGCTGTCCCTCTTGTGGAAAAGGAGTGGATGGTATAATCTTAACAGATGGTGTATCTACAAAAAAAAAAATTAGAAAAGTCATTAAATACACATTCATGGTATATGGATACGGAGCATCATCTGTATGCTTATCGCATTTTACATTTCTTACAACTATATATTTACAAGGGATGGCTTAGCTTTAATGAAGCACTGTATGTACTGCTGAGAAGCGACCATCCTGCTCAGACAAATCTAAGGAAAATATCTGAATAGCTTATGAGCAAGACCGAAATCCAAATTTAAAAGTGAAATTGCTAAAAGTGGTTCCAATGAATATCAAGTATTTCATACAATTGTTTCTCCCACTATTTATAGATGGCTATGAATACTATTATTACAGACTGAATGCATATGTGTATTTGAATAACAACAACTTCATTGTTGCAAGAATACCAGGCACTTACAACAAGGAGCCTACAATGAACTCAAGATCAACTATTGTCTAAGAATCATTGTGCAGAATCCTTTTGAAAGCACAGTAATGCAGCACTGAGCTCATGCTGCTTGCTTTTAAAGTACAGTTGGCAAATCACTCCAAATAGCTACTTACAACATTACTCAAATTTAATATTTGGCTTCATAATCCACAATATAATTGTTGGAAAATTATTTATTTTGTGTTAGTAAAATCATCTGTAGTGAAAAACCTTTAAAATACTCTAAGACATTAATGTCTGAAACTTGTATGCCATGTAATATACTTTAAAAACAAAAGTTCCTATCTCATAGCAAAACATGGAAAATTAGATGAAATCCTAGGATACTAATATTTGTATTTCCTCTGTGTGTGTGTGTGTGTGTGTGTGTGTGTGTGTGTGTGTGTGTCTCAGGGTCTCCTACCTACTGGGCAAGTGTTCTATTAGTGAGTTATGTGTGCATCCCACACATTTATTTCTTCACAGTTCTCTGATAATCTTCCCATTGTCTGACCCCGACATATTGATAATGTCAATGTGCTGGAACCCAGCTTTCTTATCTCCATGATTTCTATAAAAAAATAGCTACATATGAGGTCATTTTATAGCTCCTTTTAGTCTTGCCCTCAAGGAATTACAATAAACCATTTTTC
>NDGM011192210.1:0-15354 GCA_002564305.1 Octomys mimax | reverse complement strand
AAGTAGCTATATATCTATCCTAACTATTTTGTATATACAGATACAAAATGGTCCTTCATTTATTATATTTCTTTTATGTCAAGAATGTTTTGGTTCTTCTATTGTCAAAATTTTACCTTTATGATTTTTAATTTCTGAAAAAATATGAAGTATCCTCAGGAGAAATTTCAGTCCTTTAAAATTGTTTGAAAGTATTAAAAATTATGAAAATAACTAAAATTTCTTTCTGTTTTTTTTTTTTCTCCCAATGCCTTCAGGGCAGGTTTGGCTGCCTTGAGTTGTGGGAATTGAACCACAGCAACTTGAGGCTGACTGCTTTATTGAAGCAGCCACTCAAAGAACTGCGCTACGGGGCAGGCCCCCTAAAATTTCTTAATGTTATCAATAATGTAATAAATAACTGTATTGTAAGTGCTAAATTTAATTACACCACCCTGAAATGAAACAGAATTGCAGCCTGAAAGCCACATGAAATTCTATCCAAATCCCCCACCTGCAAGCCAGAAAACAGAGCTACCACACAGTCCAGTGAGTGTTCTATCAGTCATGTTGCCAGGCAACCTGTATCAGAGACACCCAGTCGAGCAGCCAAAAAGTCAAACTAGAAGGTATCTTGGAAACAGGAAGGTCCAACTGAAAGAACAGGAGGAAAGGGAGAGAGACAGAAAATCAGACTGTCAGCTGAGCAGTTGTCTGTGTTAATCATGACTGCAAACAATATTTTTTTCTAACAATATGCAATTGATTTACAACAGAATTATTTGGTTTTATAGGCCTGTTTCTGTATTTTCTTTCTCTGCTTGTTTGTATGTATAAGTGCAAAGATTTAGAAAGTGACATCATTCATTTTTAGGAGAGAGGTAGGTTACAAATCATTTTTAGTTTACTTAAAACATGTTAACTAATTTCACTCATAATACATAGAGTAGTAATTTTGATTCATTTTCATCTTTGAGATGTTCTGTTTTATAAAATGATAGAATTTGTTCACAAATTTGGAAATGCGAAGTAAAATATATACTTCTGAGAGTGAATTCCTTTCTTGGACTACATAAACAAACAGAAAGGGCTATTGTGCCTAGAGCCTTCTGAAGCAGCCTTAGAGACTACATGCTAAGCAAATGTGAGAATTTGGAAATCAGTCTCATTGGAGCCCTTTATTCTGAGAAACTAATGTTATGTACTTTCTGTTCCCTTGTGTACAGGGAAAATAGCATCTGTGACATGCTAACCTGAACCATAAGTTAAAATGAGATATAACACTGGTACATTTAAAGAAAAAAAATAAGTGCAGTAAAATTAAATGCTGTGGACCTCAGCAACTGTATTCTTTTGTGTGTGTGTGTGTGTGTGTGTGTAACTGGGATTGAACTCAGGCCCTTGCGCTTGCCAAGCAAGTGCTTATTCTACTGAGCTATCTCCCCGGACCCCAGCAACTGTATTCTTGAGCTGGCCTCTGATTTTGTCTACAGCTGGGAGACAGTAAACTCTGTAACATATGGTGTTTCAAACCCTAGCTTAAACTGACTGGAAATATATTAGCTACTCAAAGTTACTTGCCAAGGAAGTGGAATAAATAACTTATTGTTTGGAATAATCTAAGTACTTTTCTCCTCCCACCTTTCATTAGGAAACATTTTCTAGTCACAGTATTGGTCATGATAACAGCAGTAAACTAGCATTTACTCTTTAGAGTTATGAGGGGTTAATTCCTCTGATTCTCATTTCCTGTGTATAATATTGTACTTGATCACTTAAGTAGTATAGTTCTTGTTGTCGTTTGTAAACAGAACAATTGGAGTAGATGGGCAGACACCTCTCCAAATAAATGAGCAAATAGAACTTGGATCAAAATCTGCCTAATATCCCTTTCAATGTTGAATGTGCCTGCTAATTTTTTTTAGAAATAATACTTTTTTTTGCATTTCTGGTTTCATGATACAAATCTTCATAGTTATGATATTTTTGTTATGTTTTATCTTTTGTCAGCTTTCACACTTTCACATGACCACAGACATTGGTTTCCTTAGTTTTTATCAGTTAACATTTAAGTTTGGTTTTGCATGAAGAAACAACCTAGAATATACCATGTTTATGGCTTTAAATAAGAGAAAAGGGTTGTGGGTTGGCCAGATAGCTCAGCTGACTAAAATGCCTGTTTAGGCAGAGTGCAGTGGCCGAGTTTGATCCCTGGCATGTTGTGCTGGCCCTGCTCCTAGGGCACACTGAGACCAATTGAGACTGGGTGTGGTGGCACGTGCCTGCAATCCCAGGGATTGGGAGGCTGAAAACAGGAGAATCACCATGAGTCCAATCTATGTAGTTAGACCCCCATAGACCCTGTACCAAATGCATAAAAAAGAAAGAAAAAGACAAAAGTGTTTTAAGTACAATGACAAATGGAGATTATAAAGTAATACTATCATGGGCTTTTAAGAGATACTGTGATTCTCTATAAAAAAAAGGGAGAAAATACAGGAAAATTACAAAAATAATGGGAGATATAATAGACATATGAAAAAAATAATTAACCTACTTCCTGAAGAATTAACTACAAGCTAAGGTTAAAATTTTAAATTAGATAATTTTTCTTTTCTTTTTGGTACTGGAGATCAAACTCATGATTTGCCCTTGCCAGGCAGGCACTTATGCCACTGAGCTATCTCTCCTGCCCAATAATTCTTATAACTGAAAGAAAGAGAGGCTATGGAGAAGAAATGAGGTGAGTGAAAAAAGAATACAAGAAATACAGTAAAAATTAAATATGTAAAAGAAATACAATTTTGAAAATGAGAGAACTAGAATAAATAGGAAATAAAATGGCATATAGGGAAAAATATCCCTTGCATTGGTTAATAGGCTTCATTGACTCTGACTGCTGCTTTTGTACATATTTCTGCCAGAAATGTGAGCACAAAGGAAAATAAAACGTTGATTGCTGTTCTGCTGGGGCGGAGCTGAATGGATGTGGGAAATCAGAGAACTTTATACTGATTATATATTTTTTTTCAAGAGGGGAATCATACCAGCATTTTTCTTTCTCAGCTTGAGCACTGTTTCTTTCTACAGAAATTAATAGATGAGAGATCTTGGAACGGAGCACACCTACTGATTTGTTCTAATGTCAATCAGTGGTTGGAATGGATTTGCTATGCTTATCAAAATCAAAAGAAAATATTATAACCATTCAACCACATAAATAGCAGAGCTTTTCTTTGGACTAAACAGCTGTTATTGATCTTGAAGCTTTATACCTTTTCTGTTTGAACTACAAAACTATAAAACCTTTGCAGAAAATTTATGAGTTGTTTGCTTTTACAATTGGCACCTTAAGTCAAAAGTACACTTCCATGAGCAGAACTATCTATTAATAGCTCATTGCTTATTGTTATGGTATCAACTATGGAAATCATACTTATGGACTGGAATCCTAACACTTTAGTTAAATTTATAGTGATAATCCCTTCCCTCATGGTTCATTATGCACACAGCCTTCTTCATCCCACCGCTGTTTCCCCTGGCTGACTTACAGTGGATGATACTGATAAAATATTGTCAGAAATTTGGTCCCTGTGAAACTGGAAATGTGTCTTTTAGAAGCTCATTTGAGTATGTATTATTTATTACATTAAAATAATAATTCATTTAAAGATCATTGTTGAGATTAGGAATTTACAAATAGACTGTAGAAATGTCTGTTTGTAGATAGATTGAATTACATACTACATCTTTTTAGTCTCTGGATGTAGACAAGCACCAGTTTACTTGACTTTAACAATGAGGGTTTTTCTGGACTTTCTTCATTGATTTTGGAATCTGATCATCTGTTATTATCTCCTTTATTTTTTTCCAAATTACAGTGTTCTGTTGACAGGAGTCCATACTTTTCTGTAGTAACAGCCACTGAGGTTTTCAAGTACCACAATTAACATACCATATCTGTCTCAATCATATGACAGTTCAGAATATTTGGGGTCCAAGCACATAAGTTATCAACATATCAAACAGTTTTGTAAAAGTAGAATATAAAACTTCTTTGTGTGTTTCTTTTCTAAAACATTAGTTGCTTTTGAGTTCCATATAGATATCTAATAGTAAGACTGGTAAGTGCGTAGTTTTTCACCTTCAGTGGCCAATTTTAAGTAGTGGTCTTGATAAATCTAATTGAGCATCTGTTTACAACAGTGGTCACATTTACAACCATCACCATTATCATCATCATCTTGGGTAAGATTCTAGAGTTTTGAGAGTTAGTCATTGTCCTTAAAGGATTGTGGGATTTTAGCAGCTTTCATCTTATTTTCCTGTGGGGTAAACTTTCATCTTTCTAAAGTTCATTTGGCATTAATGGGAAGTAGAAAAAAGGGAAATTTGGAAACAAAACATGAAGCAGTCTATATTCGGTGGAAGAATCCGCCTTTCATTTTCATTGGCTGTGTTTCATGAATGATGTTATAGTTATGTGGGTCTTTTGCTCTGCTTTATATCAATTTCATGATAACTTTGTGTAAGCCTGTGTACTCATGCATGCATATACACAAATATCAGGTATCTCATAAATTTAGGCTTTTCAGTAAACTGCCTTATTGGTGGCTTTCACTTTTCTTTAAAATAAAACATATTTTCCTCATTATTCATGTGGTATGTAGTATTTCTGGATAATTTGTAAATTAATAAAAACAGTAAAGGAAGCTAAGAATCATCACAGTTCTATATATTTTCCAATGTCTTTATATGGATAAGTTTTTAGAAAGTTATAATCATAGGGAATAAAAAGTGAGTTTAGTTTTGTGCTGTTATATAAGCACTTCTGATGTCATAAGTTTTCATATATTTTCTAATAGGTGATCACTATCTATTAGTTACATATCTTTATAACTATTTTAAATAAATACTGTAGTTATAACATTTCTGAACGTAATGACTTTTCTCTACATTGAATTTTTAAAAAAAATAAAGTTCCAATGAAGAATTTAGTTATCCAAAATGTGTAATAAAAAAATTATGTTAAAAATCCTACTCATTTCTAGTAAAGTTTCCATCCTCCAAATTTTACTAATTTACATTTGTATTGTTTATAGTGGTAAATGAACTATATTCCACTTTTGATAAATATAATTTTGTTTAAGACAATATTTAATTTTAATTTAGTTATTAGCATAATTGCAAATTAAATTAAGTAATAGTTTTCTTTATAATTGACCTGTCCATTTGGATGTACATAAAATGGTCATCTCCATTCAACTACTTTCATTACTTTATACTATTTCCATGTGTTCTGTTATTGGATTACTGTATATACTTCATTATATTAGATTGCTTTTTTATTGATTAACAGTTACAGTGTTTAGCAATTTCATATGACAAGGTTATTTTGCTAATAAGAATATATATTTTGATTATCTGGGGTTATGACACTTATTTTGCTTTGATTAATTTGATACTAATTTTATTCAACATTCTGATTATTGAGTTCTTTATTTACTTCTTCATTATAATTGCCTTTCAAGGTACTTAAGATTAATAGCTTCACCAGGATGTTTGCAAGAAAAAAAACCCCTGAAGATGCAAATTAAATTAATAACTAAGTTGATAACATCTTCAATAATATTTTTGTTGTAGAAAAATTGGAATATCTCTCTTATTGGTTTTTAAATTAGTTTTAAGAAAAGTACACATTTCTCCCACGTATAAGATATTCTTAAAATCAATGCTAAAATAGGTAAATGGGTGTAAAAACATTTGTTTACATTTGTACAATTTTAATGTACCTCTGGATTATTCTGTGGCTGTCAGTTCTTAAACATCCTCTGTTGTCGCTGGGATACTTTTGTGCCTTTCAAGGCTGTGTTTGTTCTTCTCTTTACTTTCTTTTTATCTCTTACTAGTTCCCAGTAAATTACTCAAGAGTGGATTTGATTCAATTTTGCAAGATAATCTATAAATTATTCTTATTAATTTCTGCAAATTAATGTTCCTATTTTAAGAGAAATCCTAGATAAGAAATAGCTACTTTATCCTACTATCTTCCAAGAAAGAACAATTACAGTTCAAGCCATACGTGTATATCTTTTGTGAAGAATTGAGATGCCTTAAGGCCAACTAGGATCTGAGGTTAAGATTTTCTATTGGCTTGACATCTCGGTGGAAAAATTCATTTTCATTTTAATCATGAGATTTATAGCTGAAAATGGCCAGCTAGCCTGTACATGTCCATTGGGGACTGTCTGAATGCTCTAGTGTTGTCTTAAATCTTTAACTTTTATATCCAGTTGGACATTTTAGATTTCTATTTTTCTCTCTTGCTGACTGTTAATGAACAAGTTCGAACTTTTGGTGCTGTGTTGTAAGACAAATGCTGAACAGTTATTAAATACTAAAGAAATGAATGATGAGCACTTTTTAGGTTAAGCTGAACTTTTAAAACAACTTAATTTCATTATTTTCTTGAGGGCTTTGTATTGCTTTTTACAAATTTCTTTTATGTGGTTTAGTCTCACTATCATGTACTGAGAGTATATTGCTGTTAGAGTATCCTTTTTCGTGTATTTTGGGTTTGGCATTTCTAACTTCTTCGTAGAAAGCATATCCTATTTGTAGCATAACTGAAAATATGAGCATGTAACCATCTGCCTCGACACATGACATCTCATTTATAAACAGGTCACTACCTCATCCTCTATAAATTTCCAGCCTTCTTTCACTCCTTCTATGGTCATTTTTTTATTTCCTGTTACATTCCTTCAATATTAATAATTACATTCAAAAACTGTCTGGTGAGAGGACTCTCACATCTTAGAATTACTCCAGATGTCATTTATCTTCTTTCTTATCCCTATTCAAATGTTCTAGTTTGTCTTCCTGATTAGATCTTTAGCCTAAAGGGAGGAAATTGGTCTTTTTAATCCAAGAGAACTAACCCAATGTTTACGTTTACAGACCATTGTATCTGTGTGATAAATGAAAAGCATATTTTACCTTTTGTATGTAGTGTAGTAGCTATATTGTAAAAGCAATACATGTTATGGAAGACTAGACATCAGTTATATTTCTCAGAAATTACTAAGGTTAGCTAGTATATCTGTTTAGAAATTCTCTATACTTATGAAAAATTCATCCTAGTACATCAGACACTCTGATTTTTCTGTGTATGATGTTCTCAGGTCTATGAAGGGTCTCTAATTTTGTTTTACTGTGCTTCAAAGCTTGTAAGGGAGTTTGCTGCATTTTCATCAATGTTGGAAAAAACAGACTTCTGTATTAGCACAAAAGATGGCACGCAAATAGTGTTTGCATCAATGTATCTGTAGCAGTTCCACTTGTCTCCTGTACTCCATGGAGGCTAGAATAGTCTCAGTGGATGCCTGCATTTGTGATGGATTGCATTACGGGAAACAGATGCCTTCAGAAACTTATCATTTTATAGCAAGCGGCGGTAAAATAAAGCTTTTTGTCCTGGAGGGTAACTCTCACTTCATTCTTTACAATTTCTCATTGCAAGTATGATTCTCAGAAATTCTTTAAGAATATTTGGGTCCTTGCATTTTTGGTACATCCAGCAAGAAGTATAACAATTGGAGAGAGAAAAAGAAAATCTATTAGAGATACTCATCTTTTGGTCCATGTTCTTTGTGTTTTCTGGAGAATTTCACATAAGTGTGTCTTTCCTTGAATGCCTTGATAAATCTGAAAGAAGCAAAGAGCACATCCATTCTTTTATTCCCATACAATATTTGTTTGAATCTATTGCAAATAGAACTGCAAACATTAGGATTAAGCCAACATAGTGCTGATTTTGACCATATATCTCAGGGTACTATAAATCGTTTTAGGTGTAGCAGGAAATCTAATTGTATGCAGTCAAGATATACACTAAAGCTCATCTTTTATCCAGTATATCTTGCACAAGGAAGTTTAGGCTAATCTACTGATCTTTGGTTGTCATGGCGGTACATGATCTGGAACCCCAATTTCCAGTGGAGAGATCACCTGTGGTCTATTCTTTTTCACATGCAAACATGTAGCTCAGAGAGGTACAAGTCTCTCTAGCGCAGAAACAATTGTAAAATTGATTTGAGTAAACATTACCCTGGTTGTTAAGTGTGTGTCTCCTGCAGATACTACTTTCCTCCGGCAGGTCATATGATTAGTTTGCTAGCCTCTAAGACCATAATAGTTAATATAGAACATTAATCATTCCTGTCCTCCTTACTACATCTGTTGATGTGCCAGGTGTTTTTTCCCAGATAGCAAAGGTGTTGCTCTTTTTCTGTAACCATGAACTTTGGTGTGTTCCATGTCTATTTCACTGTTTTTAAAATTATTTGTTACACACACATCTTTCATCAAGAGTTAAAGGTGATGGATGTTCAGATTTGTGACTATGCTACAATTCATTGATTTTCACACTTTAAAAAAGTGAATATATGTGAGTTATACCTCAATTAAAGCTTCTTCCTTTGAAAAATTTTCTAAGGCAGTTGAAGTTTATGAAGGTAGCTTGGTCTGTAATGGTAATGGTGGAATTAGTAGAGAGCAGGTTGAATATGCAGTCATAGCAAGCAGAATTCACTCCAAGATCTGGATCTTTACATGGGATGTAAAGCAAGAGTTGAAGAGTTGTCAAAAAGAATACAAGGGCTTTTTTGGTCAAATTATGTCAAATGCTGCTTAGGACCTTGTGAATTATGTAATCTAATGACTGGAAATTGACCATGGATTTGGGCAAGACCATATTAGCTAAGGTTTGCATATAGTAGCAGTGAATAAGAGAAAAGAGGATTGGAGATGAGTGTGTGGGAATGTGCAAAACTATCTTCAGAAGCTCAGCATAAATTTGAACTGATACCTATGTGGTAACTGAAGTGGAGTCAAAATAATTTGGGATAATTATTAAAATAGCGATTTTTGTATTTTTTAGCAGTTACTTATTAGAGAGTGAATACTGATACAAAAGTGGGAGTTACATCAGTAACATTTTTAAATGTAGGAGAGCACAAGGTATTTTACAGTTTAAATCCTCCACTGTAAATGCTGGACTTGCAGATTTGAGGGTGGTGGTCGTAAGGATAAGCAAAATGATATAAGGCAGTATATAGAATTATCTCCAGAGTTTTTGGTATTCCTTCTGCTCATTTAAAAGCAATGACAAGCCATGAATCAATAGAGATGATAGTTTGAGGAAGGCAGAAAAGGTGCAGATTGTCTGAGTGATGATGGATATTGACTTGTCCTTATTGCAGGATTACAAGAAGCATTAGTGGTCCACTGTGACTTTGGCTCATAGATTTAAAATGAGAATAGATAACATATTCTTTATTCTTGGTTGTCTCTCCAGTATGTCCCCCTTTTTGCAAAGGTAGAGTAGGGGATATTTGGATTTGACTAGTATACTCCATTTTGGGGGCTATGTTTACAAAATAACACAGAGTGAGTGGCTTACACAGCATACATTTACCTTTCATAGTTCTGCAGACTAAAAGTTCAAAATCAAAGTCTCAGAAAGATTATTTGATTTTGAAGTCTTTCTTTTTTGGTTTGTAGATGGCAGTTTTCTTCTTGTGGGCGTTCCTGTGCATCTCTCTCTGTCTTAATCTTCTCTTCTTACAAAGCATCATGCATACTGAATTAAGACTCAGCCATATGATGGTATTTAATTTTTAATTGCTTTTATTTTTTATGTATTTGATACAGGGTCTCACTACATAGCTTGGACTCATAGTGATCCTTCTGTTTTCAGCCTTCTCAGTGCTGGGATTATAGGTAGGTGCCGCCACATCCAGACTGGGTAACGAGCCCAGGGAGCCGGAGGGTGGGGCTGGTACAGCATTCTGTGCTGGGGATCAAACCCCAGTCCCTGCATTTGCCTAAGTAGGTGCTTAGTTTGCTCAGCTGTCTCACCAGCCCTGTTAATCACTTTTATAAAGATGCTGTCTCTAGCCATATTCTAAGGTACTAAAGATTAGAACTGCGAGGTAGAATTTTCCGTTGGAGCATAAGGCATGTAACAACTCATAACTAATGTTGAAGATTTAAAATTTAAATGAATTGGAATAAAAGAAAGTATGTAAGAGATGAAAAATTCTGTTCTTCCTACAGATTACTTTTTATTATCGAGATATATACACTAATAAACAAGAAAAAATTAATTTAGAAATTTGCCTCACATGTGCAAAGACCCTGGTTTGATCCCTGGTACCTCATGCTATGTTGGCCCAGACCCCTGGGTGTGCCATGCCAACCACCGAAAGCTGGCATGGTGGTGCGTGCCTGTCATCCCAGTGCTGGAGAGGCTGACTCAGGAGGATCACTCGGAGTACAAGCTGCATAGTGAGACCCTTTACCAAATACTTAAATAAATAAGTAAATAAATAAAAGATTAAGAAAATAAAAAAGAAATATGGAGGGGTTGAGATCATATATCATAAGAAAAAAATAAAGAGGCATTGGGAGTTTGAGAATGACTAAGGTATACTCAGTGTTTTATATTGACAGGAAAATTCTCTGTGATGTGAAATATGTGTAAGGAAGAAGGAGGATTTGAAGGGAATAAGAGCAGAAAACCATGTATCTGTCACTTTGTAGAGAAAATGGTATGCATCCATGTTCTGAGGCTACTCAATAATTGGAATTTTTAAGGAAGAGCCAGGAGACCCAAGAGTCTGTAATGGAGAGGACTGGTGGAAGATGTAACCGGAAAGGTGTTATGTAGTAGCTCTTTCACTTGACACAGTTGCTTTGATTAACAAAAATGAATGATGTCAGGAAGTCATAGACACCTACAAACCTACGGACATTATCTTATTTTTATTTTAGGATAAGAGATATAAATTACAGCAAAGTGAATTGCACAGTAATTAAATGCACAGTACAATAAATTTTGACCATTATGAAACCCTGTGAAACTCATCCCTCCTCTGAAACTACATCAATTACTAAAATCATATGGAAATCAGTATGATGCTTCCTCAAAAACTAAAAATAGAAATTCTGTTTCACTCCTATATTCCTCTTGAAGGATTCTTCCTAAAAGAATTAAAGTTGTCATATTATAGTACTACGTGCATACTTATTTTATAGCAGCACAATTTGTAGTAGTCAAATCTTGAAAATTATGTATTTCCATCAAGAGATGAAAGGACTAAGAAAATGCGGTATATATATACACAATAGAATATTATTCTGCTATGAAAAACGATGAACTTAAGGCATTTTTAGGTAAATGGATGCATCTTGAGATCATAATGTTGATGAAATAAAACAGATGCACAGATTTAAATATCGCATGGTATAAATAAAGACCAAAATATAACATTGATAGTATGAAGTAGTAGGTCTTTTTTCAAATGGAAAGAGATTCAAGAGATGGAAGGAAGAGGGAAGAAAGAGAATGGGTTTTTTAAAAAAGTGAATTGTGGAGAAGAATGGTATGAATTTTTTCAAAGAGGAAGGGGATTAAGAGTTGGAGGAAACAGGAAGGGGTGAGAAAGGAAGGGGACAAAAACAAATTAAGATGTCTTATATACATGTACAAACTTGCATATATATATATATATTCATTATGTATTACAAACACATATTAATAATAAGCAAAGAGACTATATCTACTCATTATGTTTGTATTGTGATGCTTTTATTCTCCAACCCCTGAACACCCACACTGAACATTCACTGCTTCTGGTAGGATGGGTGAGAGTCCTTATTTCTTCTTCAAGTTTTATTTTATGACATTCCTCATGTTAACAATGTTAATATTATTCTACAACAGTAATAATACATAATAGCTAATATATATTAAGTCCGTCCTATATAGCAGGTACTGATATTAGCCCTTAAGATCACAAACTTGAAACCAGCTTAAGCAACTTAATAATTTAATGATAATTCTTCTAAAAATAAAAATTAAACATAAATTAAGAAAATGTTTTGGAGCATAGCTCAATGTGAAAGTATTGTGTTCAATCCTTAGTATTATTAGGAAAAGATTTACATGCGTTAATTCATTCTTATTCATCCTGGTCTCATGAAGTGATTACCACTATTCATATTTTAGAAAACAGTAAAACAAATAAGAAAATTGAATTAGGTCATACAATTAGTGAGTATGGTATCCAGTTGAGATCATTACATTGTAACTCTCTGATATTTATTTGTGAAACCATAGTGGTTTGCCTCGTACAGGTAGATTTAATATTACCAAACATTTGAGCTTTGTCTAATTTAAATATGTGAGAACATTACTTTGACTTTATTCCATTCTCTTTCTATGAAAGGCACTTATTTGACATTACCTTTGTCAACTTCATTGTTTTTAGTATGTTTTTATATGTAATAGTATATATTTTTATACATATATATGTATCTTTGTGTGTGATGTGGTTTATATTGGACTCTTTGATTTGAGGTTTTGATGGATTCCCCAGGTCTTTCTTAATTTTTGACATCCTTTCATGCAAAGATAAGTTAATCAGCCAGATTTGGCAGTAAATCAACTTATTATTTTAGTGCTTGCTCAATAGATTTATCAATCAATAAAGAAACTCCGCAAAATCATCTAGTTAGCAGCTTACAGAGGCTCCTGCTTAGTTATTTAAAGCATTAAAAGCGTGCTATATGCCTGAAACTTCTGGAAGCCCTACCATCAGCCACATAGCTTCCAGGATCTTTTGGCAGCTTCAAGTAGAGCCTCATAAAATAGATTGAATAAATTTGCAACTATTATGCAATTTTCTCCTAAAGAAAATATATGACTATAGATAAAAATGTCTAAGAGCAACTAAACTAGATTCCTTGGGGAAGTAATAACCTCCTAATTGAAAAAAAAGTTTTTTTGTCTCCCTAAACTTTATCTAGAATTTTTTAATATTTAGATAAGTATATCTAGATATCCATTTTTAATAAAGACAAGAACAGTGTTACATATGTATTTTCCAGTAAAATTCCCATAATGTCTCATAATATTGCTGATATTATTTAACCAGCAGAAAGCAGGGGGAAAGTAAATCTATCATACATTACTTGATAGCTATAGTGAATTTTTCCTTCTCAGAGAAATGTTTTTAAAGAGGGAAATATCTATGTTCAAAGCATTTTTGAAATAATTAGAAAAGCAGTCATAGTAGCAGATAGATGAGCCTGTAGTGTATGCAAGTTGGTCATGCTCCATATTGCATTGGCAAGCCAGGCGTATTGCAAAACTTAGTTTTTTCTGAATGCTTGAGAAACAGAACAGTATTTGCAAATAAATCAGAATATATTGGAATGAAAACATAATGCAGATGCTTATTCTCTTAAGTAAACCTGGGGTACCAACTGTTCTTATGCTGGTTAGTTATTTTTCATCTTTTAACTCAATCAGTTTTGTTCTTGCAAGAAGGGAAATATTGGAACACAGATAGGATGGTTTTATTTCGCAAGTACCAAGGGATTAAGCTCATTTTGAAAGATAAAACGGAGCCTGTTTTCAAGGCAGAGATGTTTGCAAACAATAGGCAGAATAGAAACAAAATATGTCAGGAAACGCTACGTTGTAAATTTAAAAAAATAAACACCTAGTTATATCACATGAAAAATGAAGTTAGATTTCTCAGGGCTAATGTCTTGATATGTAGTTCTAGAAGACAATGAAATTAGAATAATTGGAATAATGCTTGAAGTGGCATAAAATGCAATGCCTTTTATCATGATTCAAATCTAAATTCTCAGTAACTTTAACTGTTATGCTTTTATAAGGGAATAGTTTTTCTTAGTTTAATAGTTAATATTAAGTAATTTTAGGTTTTCTGTTATAATAATACTCATTTCATTTTCTTTAAAAATGTTCTTTATAATCTTATGTAAACCTAACAAGGTTTAAGGTGAGTTGGATAGGCAGGAAATATCTTATCAATAAAGAAAATGAAGCACGGAGATAGAAGGTGCCTACCGGAAATCATCTCTTCTTTGATGTCAAAGCTAGAGAGGGCATTCACATATCTGAGGATCATTTATTATAAGGTGTTCCTTTTAAATCTGAGGAAGACAATTCAGTAACCATCGGTGTTATATATAGATTTCATTGGATTGTTTTTCTTATACAGTATATTGAAGACGCATACTCCATCTTGGCATCAAAGAAAGATAATTTGATAGTTGTTTCATGTTTCAAGTGTGGAAAAGCATGACAATGTAACAGGAAGTAAATGTAGGAAAACTTCTAGTTATCCTCAGGTTCTAGGCTGAATTCCAGTGTTTAGCTATTGTTTTTATAGAAATGTATAGAGGGATTTAAACTAGATAAGTAATATGCCACCTTTAAAAAAATCAACAAAAAAGCCTGGCATGTCAATTTTTTTTTGGATTTGCACATTTGTGTATTGTAATTAAATGTAAGTTATATATAATTATTGGAAATAGATGCTTTGCTAATAACTTCTAATTGTCATCTTTTGTGACTTTTGAATGTAATTTTTTTTTTTTTCTTTTTTTCGGAACCGGGGATTCAACTCAGGCCCTTGCACTTGCCAGGGAAGCGCTTATTCTACTGAGTCATCTCCCCACCCCCTTGAATGTAAATTTGTTACTAGTTTGGGTTATTTTCTTAATTACTCTCCTGGTCACTTGGACACAATGCCTGGCATCTGCAACTTAAAGGAAGAGAGGTTTACTTTGCTTACAGTGTCAGTCTATATCTGCTAGACTTAAATTCAGAAATGGCATGGTGGTGGAGAGAGACTTATGCTTTGGTGGTCACAAAACAGAAAGAGAAGGGGGGCCGGGAGGGAGATGTACTCTTCCAGGCCACAGGGTCAATAATATTTTGACAAGACCCTGCCTCAGCCATAGTGCCTACACGGTCCAATCCTCTTCCAAAAACCCTGCCCTTTTGAGCACAAGAGACCTTGGGAGATATTTGTGATATAAACCATCATATAACACCCTGGACCTGATGCACATCTCTTTTTCAAGATACATGAAAGTCTTAATCATTTTTTCATTGCTGAAAATTCTGTGCCTACCATCTCCTCTCAGGCCGAAAGCAAACACTTTATTGTGACTTGCTGAAAATCTAAAACAAAGTTACATACTGCCCATATACAATGGCACAGAGTAAATATTTCTATTTTCAAAAGGGAGGGTAAGTGGGATAGAAACTAAAGCATGGCTTTGACACAGCTACCAGCTGGGAAGTCATTAAATCCTACTTCTGTGCATCCAGCCCCATTGCAAATGGTGAGGACATGTGCTATCCAAACAGTTAGGGCAGCACCACACCTGTGACATTGGTGGCTACAGCTCGCATTGCTCACTTCCTTGGGCCTCCCTCAGGAGATGTTTAATGTTCCTGGCTTTGCCAGTGTTCCGGTGTTTTCTTTT
>NDGM011192205.1:0-13517 GCA_002564305.1 Octomys mimax | reverse complement strand
AAATAAATAAATAAATAAATAAATAAATAAAATACATTTTTAAAATTAAAAAAAATAATCTTTCTATTCTTCGGTGGACATTGAAAACAAGGGATGGAACATGGGCTACTGATGAGCTTTATTTTGTTTGTTTGTTTGTTTGTTTGTTTGTTTTGGTGGAACCGGGGTTTGAACTGATGTGCTTTATAAGTCATCATTGCTCACAAATTGCTTTCTGAAAAGAAAAAAAAGTCCACTGAGTATTAGGATTCTACTTGTTAGGGAAAAAATGAGATTCTCACAAATACAGAAAATAGGAGGAAGGTATGTCCCATTGACAGGGTATCTGCCTACCTTGGAGGAGGTCCCAGACTCTGAGGGCAGAAATATTTTGACTTGGCACATATATAAAGAGGAATGCTTGATTAAAAGAAAAAAGTTCTTAATTATAAATTCCTGGTGCGAAGAGCAATCAAACTAAGAGAACAGTAATTATTTAGTTGCTGAAATTAAGAAAGCTTGCAGCAAGCCAAGACTTTCCAGTCATGTGGAAGTTTACAATAATTATATGTGGAAAAATCCACAAAAAAGAAAGCAAGACATTCCCTAGTGTCACATGTACTTCCTTTTCTCTCCCGCACCACACTTGAGAAACTGCAAATGTTTGCTTGTTGACTTCTCACCTTAGTAGTGTTTCCATTTCCTCAAATAGAATACATATATTCGTGAATGAACAAAATCATTGTGACTTTTTTTAAAAACTGGAAAACCCTAACACAGAAGAGGGCTCACTGTGGGCCTGGGCACCCATCTTTACAATCAAGAATTGGGCTTGTACCTATGATTGATTCTATTTAAATATTGCTCCATTAATTCAACACAAAGTTACTGTACAGGTCCAGCTAGTACAGATTGAACTCCAACAACAACACCGAAGTACCAGACACTTATCATAGTGTTCCTGCCATGTGGCATCTGTAGTAAAAGGCAGTTTCCTTGGCCAGTGGAGAAGGCTAGCAAATCACTGGAACTTTTTTTCACATTCTGTGTCAAACAGAGCACTCAGTTACTCAAAAACCACAGCCACTTCAATACCCTGTGGGAAAGAGATCTGTGTTGAATATCTTTTTTCATTATGAGTTCTCATTTGCTCTCTTGCATTCTTTTAGTATTTCAGCATGCTCTGGAGAGGGCAGCAGGGGAGAAAATGAGGTGCAAGAAGGAGAGGCTCCCCTTAATTCTGGAATCCACCATTGCTGAGTCAGTTACATTGCACCCTTCGTGAATGAAATCCTTCTCTTTCTGTTTTGGTAGAGCCAGGACTGAGCATGAAGACCCTGGACCATGATAGCACATTTCAAGGGGCTCTCATGAGACCCACATAGCAACTTGAGAGAGAAGGCAGTGAAACCACCACACAGCTAAATAAAGGCTAGAAAAGAGTCTCAGTCACAAATTGTGAAGCATGAATTTGGTTTATACAGACAATCTAAATGCGCAGAAGTTTCAGAGCTTGAATTTTGAGGATTACTTTGGAGGTTTTACCTTTATCTGGCAATTCAAAAACACAATATGCCAAATTTATAGGCAAGCATGTATAAATATTTTCTGTCATATCTTTCTAAACCCTATGTCCCTTTAGGATTCTAAATTATATGCTCTGAAGTTGAACAGTGTTAAATTTTTCTTCAAGTCAAAAGATGGGAGAAATCTTCTAACATTTATCACACTTCTCGTAGCAAAGTCTGCTTCACTAACCATTCCCCAGATCTATTCTGCCTGCCCACAAGCCACATACATAATCCTGAAGTTAACCTCACAGAACTTTAAAATAGGGGCAACTTCAAAGATTTCTCAAGAATTTTATTACTTAGTATCACTTGCAGATGAAGAGGGTACATTGCACAATGCCATTCCAAATAAAATCAGATCAATATACCTATCATGGGGAATGAACCATCATAGATGCTTATTACTCTTATTACAGAAGTAATGACCATAGTACTGGTTGTATTCTGAGAAGGCCAGTGTAGCCTCACAAGTCACCAGTTCCTTTTCTTAAATTTGAGATTGAAATTTGTATTTTCTTAATAATCTATTTCATAGAGTTAGACAAAAAACTGTCACCCTGCATGACAGACTGTCTCATTCGCTACTATTCAGTCTCAGCAATCTAAATTCGTGTCACATTAAATACGACTGGCTAATTCCACTGAACCACTGGTAGGGCTAGAAAGTGGCTAAGAAGAGACTGATCCTACCAGCCTGGATCATTGCTCCCTCTGTCTAACTGTAGCAGAACTATGTCAGGATTAATACACCTTTTAGGATAAAACATAACATAGAAGAAGTACAGTGCCAACAATTGTATCCATACAGCAATGTCAACTGAACTTGGAAAAATGAAAGGAGAAACAAATAGCTATGATTAGCAAGGGAGAGGGGAATCATATTCATGGGGACAGTTCCCTTACAAAGACGGAAATTTATACATTAGTAACCCTATAGTGAAACCAGAAGGAGAAGCATAGAAGAATTTCAGGTGAGGACCATAGTACTAGACTCCCTAAAAGTAGGTGAATGTGTCCACTACAAGAACAGTCTCCGTTCCATTTAATAATACCTTCTGGCTCAAGGAGATCTGTTGGGAATGTCTAAATGAAAATATAAACAAGTCTCTTCCCTGTTTGCATTCACAAAACTCCCAGAGCGTTAATCAGGGATTCCATCCTGTAGTACAGGCTCCACTCAGCAGAGACAAGAGAACCCCTGCCACCAGACTTCAGGCTTTGCTCGGACTGACCAGTACTGTGACAAAATAGAAAACAGCAGTGCAATTCTGCAGGCACTTTACCATACTTCTCTGGACTCAAAGAAATATCCTGGGAAAAGTTCTAGAGAGCAAGAGTTATCATGTAATAGAATTTTTTACATTATAAGCAATAGAACCCCAATTCAAGTTAGTGTAATCAAAAGGAAGTGTTGAGTTTGTGAAAAATCAAAAGGATTGATGCAATAATATGTCGATCTTTGTTAATCAGCTATTGTTGTTTTGAAAATCTGTAACGTATGTATTGTTGTATGTTACCCTGTTTCTGTGTTTGTTTTTTTCTTGCTCTTGTTTTTACTCTTCAAAATAAAAGAAAATTATAATTAAAAAAAAAGATTGGTGCTGACTTTGAGCACAGATAAAAATATAGTTTCAGAAACTGTCACCTGTATTCTCTCTCTATCTCTCTCTGTCTCTCTCTCTGTCTCTCTCTCTCTCTCTCTTTTTTATCAAGAAGTTTTTCATGTAAGTAAAATATCCAAACTGAGAGAGAAATGAGGCCAGCCAAATAGCTCAATGGATTAAAGCACCTGTAAGCAGACACAGGGGCCAAGGGTTTGATCTCCAGGCCTGCCATGACAGCCCCACCCTTGGGCCACACTGGGATGGCGACTGAGCCTTGGCTTGTTGCACGCGCCTGTAATCCAAGTGCTTGGGAAGCTGTAAACAGGAGAATCACTATGAGTCTGATCTAGTAGTGAGACCCTGAATACCCTGTGGACCCTTCCCTAAAAAATACAGAAAAAAAAGGAAACAAACTGAGAAATGAGCACTAAGACTTTTATGCTAAGTAAAATTTTCTTCTGCAACATATGTCAGTATCTGGAAATGTCAACACCAAAATAGTAACCTAAATGCCTAAGACTTAGTGACTATTTTGGTCTTATTTCCCCATGTTGTATCCATTAGGGCTCACTAAAGGAACAGATTTATATACAGGCTCACAATGGCTGCAAGCCATGCACACAGGATTTACATAGTAGGCTTACGGTGGCTGCCTGTGGAGTCTTGCTGGAAGAATGCAAATGGGTCATCTGTGCACCAGAGAGTCATAAGATCCAGTTGAAAGTCAAATTCCTAGAGCTCACTGATGAGTCCAGTACAAGTTCTCATTAGAAAACCTATGACTATGTGTTGGAAGACTGAAGAGTGTGTGCTGGAAGATGGAAAGAACAGGAGACAAGTATCCAAAGGCAATGATGCAGACAGTGTGTTTCTGAAAAAGCAACAGGGCAGACTTCCTTCTTCTTTCCCTCTTATTTTTCATCCAGGCTGCAAGCCTATTGGCTGGTGCCACCCACATCTGGGGGTGGGGCTTCCCTCTTCAGTATACAGTTTACAAGTCAATCATCCAGATAAACCCAGATGATAAATTTCATGAGGCATTTTTTAATCCATTCAAGTTGACACTGAAATTAACTGACTTCTATCTTGTATTTTTCCAAACTAAGCTTGAAAAGTTACATAATAAAAAAGCTTAATTATTCTTCTCTGCAATACAAGTATATAAGTATCTAGAAAGTAAGAAAATAGACCTTGAGATATATTAGTCTTACAACAACTAGGTCATATATGTCCTAGACATAGGTAGGAAAGAATAGAAGGAGCAAATCCTAATCAAACTGAGGTAACAGGTGGCTTCCTCAATAAGGAATCAAAATATAGACAAAACTATAATTAATGGTCTTCAGTTGTATGTTATGATGATTTTTGGAAAAGCAAAAACAATAGGAGACAAAAAAACTATTAGGGTTTGTGTCTAGTTGTCTCCCCCCCCCACAAAGCCTCATGCAGTCATTGGAGCAGGCTTCTAGAACTTGTGATTAATTCATAAAGCTATGTGGGGATTATGGGTGTCACACCTGTAATAATAATTCTGTAACCACACTGGGATAGGCAAACTGCATAAAATATAGGGAAGGGAGAGATGCTTGCTAGCTGCCAAAGCTGCTGCTCCTGCCTTTTTTCTTTGCTGTTTTCACTGCCACAAACTGCTACAATCTGCTATGTGCCACTGTTTCTTGGAGCCATCTGAGTATGGACTGAGACCTCCACTCACTGTGAGATAAATAAACCTTTCCTTCCTTAATTTTGGGTTTTCAGTATTTTATCCCAACAACAAGAGAAAAGTAACTGAGACAAAATTTGATACCAAGAAGTGGGGTCATTGCTGTTTCTATACCTGACCAAGTAGTTCAAGGGCCTCTAGGAATAACTTAGGGGAAAGGATAGAAAAGGTTTGGAGATGTTGCCAGAAAGAGAAGCACTGGAACATCATCGACTGTTCTGATTGGGAGATTCTTGTCAGAGCTCAGAAGACCATAAAGCTGGTAGAAATCCTGTGAAGACAAGGCTGGGGAGGTTTCTTCTAAGAAAAAGGACTGTGTTGATTGTTGGACTCCAGATTATGTGTGTTATGGCTTGGTGGAAAGTTTGTTTGTATTTTGCCCATATTCAGAGACTTTGCCTGAGACTGAGATTAAGTGCAACAGACTTATTAATCTTGAAAAAGAAATTTCATGACAGTTAAATGTTGAGGCAGTTGTATGCCTATTGTTGGGGGTCTTTTAGTCAGATTTATGTTGAGAATCAAGAGCAAAGAGCCCAGCAGGGTGATTTAAAGTGCTGTGAGCTTGGCCAGAAAGAAAAGTTCAATAAAGTTGTGGGCTGCAATGATAGAGCTGAGGAGATCTCCACTTCTGAGCAGGAACAGGAGAATATAAAAGATGGCCTGAAGGCATCGCAAGAAGCAGCAAGTCTCCACCCTTTACAGCCTCAAAACCACAAATGTGAAGGACTTTTCTTTGAAGGGAAAGCCACAGAGCACCATGTTCCAGAAAGAAGACATTGGCCACATCAGGTTCCAGAAGAGCAGCAGCAAAGAGAATTTGTTCCTTGGAATCAGGGTCAGAGGGATCAGCAGTCTAGGAACTTAACCACCACAACCAAGAGAGAAGAAAACCTAGCTATGGCTGCATCTGGCAGCAGAACTTAACATCATCCACAAGGCACTGGTGTTAGACACCTGCAGAATACAACAGTTCTGAGGTTAAAAAAGATTTCACCCTAGATGGGATGCGAGGCAGTGTGCCCCTGGGAGGGCAATGTGTGAAGCTGTGAGTGAGAAGGCTAATATGCAGTGAAAACCCAAGATGTTTGGAAAAGCCAGAAATGTGGATCATCTAAGGAAAGTTGCAAGGAGGGAGCAAAGCCAGCCTACGAGAAAAGTCATGGGAGCTTACACCAAAAGTTTCACAGGGGCCAGATAATTCATCAGACTGCCTTGGATATCGAATGTGCAACTAAAGGACCTAATGTTTGCCCTTGTGGATTTTGGACTTGCTTTAGTCCCAATGCTTTGTATCCTGCTGTTTGTACCTTTGGAATGGTAATGTTTTTCTTGTGCCATTGAATATTGGAAGTGTTTAAGTTGTCATTTATACAGGGACTCACAGCTAAGAGTTTTTCTTAGATCTTAAAGGATACTTGGGACTTGGACTTTTCAGCAATGCTTAGAGATGGACTCTTAGAGATAGACTAAAATGCCTGTTGCATAAAGGGATGTGCATGAGTCTTTGGGGAAGCAGGAATGGAATGTTATGGTTTGTGTCTAGTTGTCCCCACAAAGCCTCGTGGAGTCACTGAAGCAGGCTTCTAGAGTTTGTGATTAATTCACAATCCAATGCTGGGATTATGGGTGTGAGTGATATGCCCGCCCTGGGCCAATAGCCTGACTACAGTATAATGAAGGGAGAGGGGCTTGCTAGCTGCCACAGCTGCTGGTTCTCCCTTTGCTCTTTGTTGTTTTCCACCACCATGAACTGCTGTCCTCTGCCATGTGCCAATCTTCCTTGTAGCCAGCTGAGTATGGACTGAAACCTCCACTAACTGTGAGCTAAATAAACCTTTGCTTCCTTATTTTTGGGTGTCAGGTATTTTGTACCAGCATTGAGAGAAAAATAATCAAGACAAAGACTTTATGTAGAGAGCTTTCTAGTCGCAAGCATGGTGTGGGAAACTTAGAGACCATCAGTTTGACTAAGCTGAGGATACATATTTGAGAATTTGGAAAACCCAAGTCAGTAGGACTTTGATAAAGGAGATAGTTTTATCCAGGGAAGAAAGCTTCATGAAGGAAAGAGAATGTCATGGAAAGGTAAGAGCTACAGAGAAGAAGTTGGAGATCTGCAGAGTTCTCTGGAAATTTCAAGTGGGTATTGATCAGCATGTAGATAAAGAAGCTGCCTGGTGCTGAAGACAGGACCACAGGAAGGAAACAGGAAGAAAAATACTCAGAACTAACATTGAACTGTATTTGTATTCCAAAAGCCATAGAAAGAATCTCAAAATGTACAAGAAATCAGGCAAAGTACTACAAAAGTCATGGATTCAGTAATATTTTTTGTATGTATTTAGTAGAGTCTACAGGGTCTCACTACACAGACTGGACTTGTACTGATCCTTCTGTGTTCAGCCTCCCAAGTGCTGGGATTACAGATGCATGCCACCACACCCAGACTCTGTTGCCATCTCAGTGAGCCCCAGGGGCAGGGCCAGTACTGCACACAAGGGATCAAACCCCAGTACCTGGGTCTGCCTAAGCAGGTGATTTAATCTGCTTAGCTGTCTGGCTGGCCCTCAGTAATATTTAAGAATCTTGCCTAGACTGAATATGCTTCTAGTCAACCTAACAGAGCTTAACCAAATGGCTCGCGTGGATCAAATTTTTTCCAACTTAACTATCCTCTATAAGAAAGCTCAATGAACTTTTTAAGAATGGGAAAATGTACAGTGCCCAACAAGGTATCATTCACAGCATCTTTCATGCAGCAATAAATTATCCAGATATAAAAAGTCACAAAATAAATCAGTGAAATTGTCTCATAAATTACATAGATGACAGAATTAGTATGCAAGAATACTAGAGTAGTTATTATAAAAGTATTACATTCTCATAGAAAACAGAAACAAAATACCTGGAAACATGGAAAAACATTTTAAACACCAAAAATGACCTTCCAGAGTTGAAAATATTGAAGATTTTTTCAGTTACAGTAAATTAGATGCAGTAGAGGAAAAACCTAATAAACTTGAAGACAGAGAAATAGAAATTATGCAAAAGTAAAATACATAGGAACTGAATAAATTAAGTAAATAGAGCATCAATGAACTGTGAGACCACCTACTATATATGTAATTGGAGTCCCCAAAGAAGAAAAGAAAGAGAAAAAAATATTTGCAAAAACAATGATCGAAATACTTGAAGTTTTATAAAACCTACAAATAATGTAGATCCAAATAGGCTCAGTGGATCCCAAATATAAGAACAGTGAAAATTATACCAATGCAAGAAATGTAGTTGCATAACTAAAGCATAGCAAAAATACCTCTCAGATATCAAGGTAAAATGAAGACCTTCTTTAATTACACAAAACCTGATAAAATTCAGCAGGAGAGCTCATGAACAGGCATGCAGCCACGCATGCATGCACACATGCGCACACACAAGTTAAATGAAACCCTTCATGCACTAGAAAATTGATACTAGATTGGAAATCTAGTTGGATAGAAGTGGGGAATAGCAACAGCAGTAAGAAGGGTATACATTGTTTTCAAAACTTTTTTAAAACCTAACTCTTGAGAACAAAAATAATAAGCAATGGAACATATAGAAGTAAAACTTGTGACAATAGCACAAAGGCGGGAAACGGAAATGCAGTATGCTGTTGCCATTAGGTTTTTTTCCTATATTTGAAATTATAAAGTTTACTTGAATGTACTACTAAATTTTTTCTAGAAGTCCAATGCGCTATCCATTGCGCCACAGAGCCACCTTAAATTTTTTCTAAAAACACAAGTTACACACAGTAAAAAAAGCGCAACAGACTTGTACTAAGATTAAAAAGAACTCATCACCTAATAAAAATAGATGAAAGAACTCATCACCTAATAAAAATAGATGAAAAATTTGAATGCAATTTCAACAAAGGAGATATAACAATAGTGAAAAAGTACATGATAAGATACTCATTAGACATCATGAAGAAGAAACTTAAAACACAGTGAGGCTTCACTATACACCCAATCAGATAAAATTCAGAAGACTGGCCCTGCCAGCTGTGGGCAAGATTTCAGTAACTAACATTCACATATGTGGCTGCTGGGAATAAAAAATTACTTAGAAAACTAGTTGCAATTTTCTTAAAATATTAAACATAAATGTTCTATCTGATCCAGCCACTCCATTTTTAGATACTTACTCAAAAGAAACAAAGGATTTGTCCTTGAAAGGCAGGAGAAGTTGCACTTGAATGTTCACAGCAGCTTTATTTGCAATTATCAAAAACTAAATGACCAAATATCCCATTCATAAGCAAATTCATTATCAATGAATAAACAAACTTTGGTATACTCATGCAACAAAATACTATTCAGCAATAAAAAGTAATGAACAAATGATACAGCAATTTCAAAGAATATCTCAGGTCAAAAAGAAAAAGAAAAAATGTTTTCCATATATTTCCATTTAAACATTGTGGCAAATCCAAACTGGTCTGTAATTACAGAAAACTGATACCTGGATGTCTGAGAATGAACCTCGGGAGGCAAAAAAGATTGATTCCAAAAAAAACTTTGAGAGATGAAATATATATATATATTCATTATCCTGAGTACAGTTATGGTATGTGTCAAAACTCATCAAATTGTACACTTTAAATACATGCAGTTTATTTTGTCAATTATACCTCAATAAAGCTTTTACTTAGAATTTCAGTTTTTTTTTAATGAGAACATTTCTGAGTTACAGAATACTTACAACAACTGAGCAGATTTTCATGAGAAATTAGTGATCTCATTCTGAAAGAGAGAAGGAGATTAAAGCTGTGGCTCTTCTGCAGCTACCAGGGAACTCGGCCTTCCAGCCTGCCTGCTTTTCCAGCACCTTTCCAGCAGATCAAGTACTGTGGGCATAAGGTGGCTCCAGGGACTTTCTTCTATGCATGTGCTTACCTGCTCACATTCTGGCTGGGTCCCCACATCATCAGAAGAGAAGACGGATGCAGTGATAAGCAGGAAGGACAGCGGAGTGTTGCATTCCTCAGGCATCCAGTGATGGGCTTGTCCACCTCCCTGGTTCCTATCCTAAGACTGTCCTCCACCATCTTCTTTTCCCTGATTCTTACTACATGTTTTAAGTTGATTCCATTACTCTGTGATTCATGCATCTTCACTGGTTGTGAGTGTCTGTGCACAGTCTGTGAGGTGACTGCGGTGCTCTGAGACTCCTAGCAGGATGGCCATCCCTACAAGAGTTCACTGGCCCTAATCTCTCTTAATTCACTTTGTCCTCTGCCCTATCAATTATTAAAATGTGTTTTACATGAGTACTCAACTTCTTCCAAAAATGTATGCTTTTTCAGATAAACTCCTTGTTATGGTTTATATGTACTTCAAAATTCTCATGGCTTAGAAGCAGGCCTTTTGAAAAGCAACTGGGGTGTTATGCTCGTCAGTGGATTTAGCCACTTAGGAGTTCCTTGTAGCGCATGCTATGAGGAGGTGGGGTCTGGAAGGAAGAGGCCAGTGCTAGAGGCTGACCTGAGAGGCTGCAGATCCCTCCCTAGGGAGGGGTGTTATGCTCGTCAGTGGATTTAGCCACTTAGGAGTTCCTTGTAGCGCATGCAATGAGGAGGTGGGGTCTGGAAAGGAAGAGGCCAGTGCTAGAGGCTGACCTGAGAGGCTGCAGATCCCTCCCTAGTCCTTCCCTCACTCCCTACTTCCTGGGATTGGAACCAGCCAACCATGCACTGGAAAAAAAAAAAGCCAAAATAACCTTAAAGTTATAGGTGTTGTGTATTTTGTCCCAGGGACAAGAAAGTGACTAAAACATTCCTCTGCAGAAACAATTTTTCTGGGGTGAATTACTTCTTCCTGAGCTGTACCTGGATCATTGGCTTTGAAAACAGAGAATGCTTGATTCATGCATACAGCAATACTTCTGGTCACAGACACTTTTATTCACAAACAACTTGGTTCAAGAATAGAAGCATGTGGCAAAATGTTGCTTCCATTCACAAACCCCACATCAGGTGAAGACCACAATGATGGCCATCTTCCCCAGAATCATGGAATGAAGAATAAATTATTTTGTGAACCAAGGTACCAATGCATTATCCATACTCTTGTCCTGATTACTAAAGTTCTCTGAAATTCATCATTAGTGCTATGATTTGGATCCAAAACATTCCTCAAACAACCATGTGCTGAAGTCTTGGTCCTCGCTGTGGCACTATTGAGAAGTTACGAAGCTTGTAGATCACGGAGTTAGCAGACAGTCTGTAGGTCATCAGGAGGCTGTCCTCAAAGAAGATGAGGACGCCAGTGTTTTTGGCTTTTTATTCACTTCCTTGCAATGAGGTAAGCAGTTTTCTCCACCTTGTTCTCCTTGCCATGATGCACTGCCTCTCAACAAACCCAAAAGCAATGGGAACTGGGACATCCACAGCAGCAAGCCAAACAAAGCTTTTTCACAAGTTGATTACTTCAGATATTTGTTATAGTAATGAAAAGCTGACAGATAAAATCAGAAAATCTTTTAGAAGCTTAGATTTCTCAAAGTAAAATTTGATAGAATGGAAAGTACAGTCTTTTCTTTGTCGAGTTACCATTGCCAAAGGGCGTCTTTCTGAAGCCTGGCATGGAGAAGCTTAACTTCTCCTAAGTAACGCAAACCTGGTCAGCATCTTTGTCTTTTCCACATTTCCCTGCCTTTGCAACATTTCTGCTGAGTAGCAACTCGCTCCCTTCATTTCCTCCCCAGAAGCAGGGCACAGCCGCTCAGGCCTGCACACCACGTGCATCTCTTTCTGTCTCCACTTAGTTTCTATGTCCCCTGGGCTCTGCTCTCCCACAGCTCTGTCCAGGCAGGAACCCATTCTGCCCACAGCTGAGAAAACACCAAGGCCCTGGTCCTTTTCCAGGTTCCATTCTTGTTCCTTCCCCTCCACTGCTGAGGCAGGTACCTTAATCTAAGTCAGTAATTGAAGGGCCATGGAAGGCCAAGACCAATGAAACAGATATAGGAAAGGAAGTAACAGGGGGCTCCACAATCAATGACAGTACTTCATCATCATTCTGAGATGATTTCCTCAAAGACCCTATACAGTTCCAGGGCCTTAGCTAATCCTGTCCAGTTACTATGTAAAGAAATTCCCTGCCCTGCTTATACTGTAGTAGCTGACAGGAAGTGTTATAGTCCTGTCTAGAGACAGCTAAATTTGTGTGTGTGTGTGTGTGTGTGTGTGTGTGTGTGGTTTTTTGTTTGTTTTTCTTTTTCTTTTTTGACAGAACAGGGGATTGAACTCAGGCCCTTGCACTTGCCAAGCAAGTGCTTATTCTACTGAGTCATCTCCCCAGCTTGAGACAGCTAGATTGGATAAGGTAAGAGCCACCTCGCAATTCATGAACCAAAACTTAAGTTGGAGAGGGTTCTACCCATTTCACTAATAAGACTGTTGCTCCAGGATCAGATTTCCTTTTAGACACCTGTCTTTTCTCCCAAAACTTTTCTCCTACTTAGATGAGGGAAAGACCCCATTTGAAGGGAATCTGATGCTGCAGTTCTTCATTTTTATCCTTGTAGGTGTTCACTTGCTTTTTGTGTTTGATCCTTTCCTCAATCTTTTGCGTGGTCCTGGAGCTCAACCCCAAGGGCAATCTACCATTTAGTTATATCCACAGCCCCTTTTTATTTTTTGAGACAAGATCTCACTAAATTGCCTGGGCAGGACTTGAATTTGCAATCCTCCTACCTCAGCCCACAAAGTGCTGAGGCAACCAGACTCATGATGTGTAACTGGCAAAAGTGAGAGGTATACTTCATAAGAGAAGGAAGAAAGTTTAGGAGGAGAAAAAAGGAAAATAAAAATATGTGAAGGTGAACAATTTCCTCAGGAAATAAAATAATACTAGTACATTTTTTGCCCAAATCTTAAAATTTCTCAGGCCTTCTTTGGAATAGTAAACCCCTCAAGACAGGAAATGCACACACAACTGGAGAGCCATTTCCTTAATGTTTATTTTAACTCAATTGGGTAGACCGATACCTGAGTTTCTGAAGACAAAATAAAAGGTTCTGGTACTCCAGACATTAGCAAGCAGGTTCAGGTGTTATATTAAAATATTTCAGGGCCAGCGAGATAACTTAGCCTTCTAAAGCACCAGCTTAGGCAAGCTTAGGCGAAAGCCCAAAGACTGTGGTTCAATCCCGGGCACCACAGAGCCAGATCCACCCCCAGTGTGGGCAGGGAGCTGGCCACGAAAAATAAATAAATAAAATAAAATAAAATAATTCTTTAGGAGAGAAGGTGGAGTTTTCTAAATGAATTTCTAAACCGTACAGTTTGTGACTAAAACCTTTAGTAAAACTTTAAATATAAAAATAGACATAACCTCAACTCTCTAAATGTCTCTATTCCTAATATTAATTTAAATCACAACCATAAAATAAATGAAAATTTGTCAAAGATATCTGTAAACTTGAGCTTCGCATTTCTTACTTGTGGGAATTAAAGAGTTATGGCCTAATTTAACCTAAACTAGTCTTCCAGATTCTGTATGTGATATCTTTTTTTTTTTTTTTCCAGAACCGGGGATTGAATTCAGGCCCTTGCACTCGCCAGGGAAGCACTTATTCCACTGAGCCATC